>JAOYSI010008387.1:0-11546 GCA_025775065.1 Hiodon alosoides | reverse complement strand
TCACGTCTCCCGTTGTTTCACATCCGTTCACGTCTCCCGTTGTTTCACGTCTCCCGTTGTTTCACATCCGTTCACGTCTCCCGTTGTTTCACGTCTCCCGTTGTTTCACATTGCTGAGTGCCATGCTCGTTCATCCGTTCACATGTCGCTCAAAGCAACATAATTGTTTTTAATTCCCTTTCTGTAAGACAGTTTATTTTAAGTTCATGTCCATCTTCTGGTTTTCTGGTTTCTGGTGAACCACCCAACATCTGTTGCCCATGCAGAAGACAGGTCAGCATGTACGCTAATGAAAAAGGAATGTTGTCAGATTTCAGAATTCAAACATAGGTACGCTCCCTTTCACGCTGGTGTGTCCAACAGAATGTTTCTGCATCACACGTCTCAGAACCAGATGAGATGGGTTGGGGGGGAGGGGGGGTGAGGGCATTCCGCACGGGCCAGAGAGAAATGTGACATTCTCCGATCTCTGGAGGAGCCATCCTGCCACAGTAGGAGTAATGCGCTGCTCCAGGGCCCTGCACTAACACACACACACACACACACACACACACTCACACTCACACTCACACACACTCACACTCACACACACAAACACTCACACACACACACACACATACACTCACACTCACACACTCTCTCACACACACACACACACACACTCACACACACACTAACACACACACACACACACACACTCTCTCTCACAAACACACACACACACACACACACTCTCTCTCTCTCACACACACACACACACACACACACACTCACACTCACACACACACTCTCTCTCTCACACAGTCTCACACGCACTCACTCTCACACACTCTCTCTCTCTCTCTCTCACACACACACACTCTCACACACACAGTAACACACACACACACACACACTCTCTCACACACTCTCACACACACACACGCACACACACACACACACACTAACACACAAACACACACATTTGCGACGTTTTCCGATCTCTGGAGGAGCCATCCTGCCACAGTAGGAGTAATGCGCTGCTCCAGGGCCCTGCACTAAAGAGATTGTAAGGTGGGCAAGATGAGCCTTTTAAATCGACGAGGAGGGAGGAACACGGAGGGGAAAATTGTGGGGCAGACTGAGAGAAAGAGAGAGATGTTGGGGGGGGGGAATTTAATCACAGAGGAGGAGAAGTAGGGCGGGAAACAGAAAGAAATGCTCGAGAGGGAGGCAGGCTGAGGGTGAGTGAGAGATCTTTTACCCTCTATCCATTATTTTCACTTCCCTTCAGGCAAGCTAATTGTGTTTTATTTTTACACGACCAGCATCGTGTCTGGCAAATGGTACACTTTAAAAAAACAAAAACAACCTTTTTTAAAATAAAATATCAGTCTCCTCAAAGGAGATTATAATCTCGTGCCCGATCAGTAGTGAGAGGTTCGAGTGCAGCAAGACCCAGAACGCAAGTTCGGTCAGTTTCTTTCGGTTCTTAAATGAATTTATAGAAAATCATAATGAAGTGGCACAATTATGTAAGATTTAAACGATTTGTTATCACAAGTTCATGCCAACAGGATTTATCTATTGGTCCATTTTATTTACATCACAATCTTCTTTGTTGTCATGCTAATTTTGTGTTTCTTATCTTTCATTATGATAATGTATGTCATTTTAAAAGTGTGAGTAATTATTCTGTGTGTTTCAGTCACATCATCCAGGTCACCATAAATAGGCTTCTCTTTGAACATGCTATTATTGACATGCAGATGAGGGACAAATTCAAGGAAAGGGGAGTGAGGGAGTTTTCCTGGTATGGTTTGGTTCCACTTGGGTCTCTGCAAATCATAACGGGAGTGATCACCTTTATGCCATGGTGAAATTCTATTTCTATCCTGAAGGGAGTGGTCCACAGGGCACGGGGGGTCACTGAATTGTTTGATGAGTGTGAAAATGATGTGAATGATATGCTATGGCCTTCACAGTCACCAGATCCCAGCCCAATTGAACACCCATGGGAGAGTTTGGGAAGCGCTCTACACCACCATCATAAAAACACCAAATGAGGGAATATCTTTTGGAAGAATGGTGTTCCATCCCTCCAGTAGAGTCCCAGAGACCCATAGAATCAATGCCAAGGTGCACTGAAGCTCAAAAACTTACTGAGAAACGTCATGGTGGTTTTTCCTTTAATTTGGAAAATAAAACCAAAATACGCGCCTGTTCATTAAGTTGTAGAGGTGTGATTAACCAGAATTTGAGCTGTCAATGGTAAGATCTCGTCTTTCATTCTGCTACCGTACTACTTCTGTACCTGGCCTTTTGGTTAAATCGTAGGCCTCCTTATATGTCAGTGTCCAGTGCCACTGCAGTCGCATCAAAGCGACACCTGTTCAGTCCGGGCAGATTTGACTGTGTGATTGGCAGGTGTCAATCACAAGTCACATGCTCATGGTGAGGTATCCCTCATAGCCGAAATCACTGACAAATTTTCCATAACAAAAATAGAGGTGAAGTTAGTTATTTAGTCTAAGAAGTTTTTGATTCCGGAGGGTGCATGGTTATTTGGTCACATCTGCTGAGTCGGCCCGATAGAACACAGTGAGGTACCAGTGTAGCTGCTACAGTAAATACCGTGCTTTGAAACTGTCACAGGAAGCGCTTAGCAGTCTGTTGGACCAGTGTTTTAAAACATAGTTTTTATTTACCGTTAGCATTACGCAGCAGATTCGTTCTGTCTTGTAGCTTTCCGTCAGCAGAAACGTCTTCAGCAGTCACGACCTCCTCAGTAGCTTGATCGTATTTCACGTTAAGAGGGGATACATTTTAACTTTTTAAACTTTTTTGTTGATGAATGTGTGTGCGAAAACCCTGACGTCGGTTTGAGTTTTCCGAGAATATGCAAAAGTGTCCAAGCTTAGCGCCTACGCTAGGAGACGGCGCCCCCTTGCTCACAAACGGTAGCAGCCGCGATCCTGTAGCAATCCGTAGGTAAATTCGGCTTCTGTCTGCGTTTAGGCAAAAAAATATTCATTACTCATTACCTCCAACATCAGGGTCCAGCTAGCTGGCTAGCGGTATTTCGCAATGAAGTTTCCAAGGCACAGTATCATATTATAATGTTGCCCAACTTTGACCAACGGGTTAGACTGCCTGCAGTGGAGAACAATTATGTCGAATGACAAGTTTCATAACGAATCGTTATTTTCCTAATCTCATTTACAGGCAGATAGTGACCGGTTGTTTGGCGAGGTGCGTGTGGGCGACCTCTGCTACAGAATATATTGAGGGTATATATATATATATATGTATATATATATATACCGAGGGTGCCTCAGGTAGAGGCTGAGTATAAGGATAATATAAACAATTTCAAGATTGGTTCTGAAACAGTGGGTCTGATTGAAGAAGAGGCCTTGCTTCAGTTTTCAGACTCTTGCCTAGCTTGAAGTGAGCGACTTTGCAGTGGGTGACCGTACAGCGCCGGTGCATGTGGCTCTTTTCGATCTATATTGAGCTGATTAAACCTTTTTCATTTGTTTATGCACGACGGTTCAGTCGGGTGAATCGAAATCAGAACTGGGTCCAACCGGGGCCGTTGTTCAAGCGAGCGTTTGGCGCCTGGGAGTGGTTTGACGGACGAAAATGCGCTTTGGTGGGAACGAGCGGCTCACTCCGCCACCTCCGGCTCTCCACAGAGGCTAGCGCCAATTACCCACGGCAGGCTGGCCACTAATTACTGCAGCTTGCCGCAGCCTCTTAGCTCCACCCTCGCATTTAGGTGGATGAAATATGACCTGTCAGGAGAGCAGCCTGTGCACCACAGCGCACTGGCAGAACTCAAGGCAGCAGCTGTGGAGTTGAAGTTGGACTGTGGAGGTGGAGGAAGTCTGCCCGCTAGCCCGCTAGCCCGCTAGCCCGCTAGCTCGCACAAAGCCCCTAAGAAAAAAACATCTTCACGTCTCCGTAGTGATGTGAATTTTAAAATCCTTCCCAAATGAAGGCTGGGCCGTCAGGTGTGTACGGTCATTTACTTTCAGCATGCTACCTGGCATTTAGCAGAATTAGCATGTATAGATTCGCGTAAAATGCGCCTTCTGAATGGACCATGGACCTTCTGTCAACCATGGACCTTCTGTCAACCATGGACCTTCTGTCAACCATGGAAGTGTTGATATGCCTAAGGGGACAGGAGTGTTGTGTCTACGTTGACCCTTGATCCCCACAGATAGAAAAAATACCGGATTTGAGCTTGTAGACAGAAATCAGGGCCTTGTGGAGGGAGATACTGGGGGGAGGGCTTTATAAGCATCAGGGAACATAATGGGATCTATTGCCAATGGGCCAGCAGGACTTTGTGACATCCGTCAGCTATTTGGTGTCCCGTCCCGTGGGGGGGAGAGGTGACCATGAGTTTGGTTCTCTGCCCACTGGACTGGCACTGGCCCATTTCGAGCTCCGCTGTGGCTTGCTCAGAAGCATCTGCTTTCTGCCACGCCGTCACCAGTCATGTCAATCACCACCTGCCAATGGACGCTGATGGACGGACTGGTCGCCTTCTGCGCGAGAGGCCCCTGGGCTCACCCGTGGGGTTTACCCGGCATCTGGGCATGTTACAGACAACGATGCCTTCAGGTAGAGAAGGAGGGAGAGGGAGAGAGGCATGTTGAAATCCCATCCTTCAGTTCCCATTATCATCAACGCTCAAAGTCAATGATTTGCTTTCTCGCAGAGAAAATCACCCTGGTAGCCTGGCGATAATTAGAACCAAAAATACTCATTCGAATTTCCAACAGGAAGACCTCAGAGATATCAGTTTTTGGAAACGCAGTTTTGCACGCTGTTGACTGGGCTTACTGTTTTGTGTCGCAGCCCGGTTATGCAGGTTGGCTACTTGCCCAAGTTTATAATGTCGTCGTCATTGGTTATTTAGCTCAATACAATCTACACAGACCCGTTAAACACCATCAGGTGTGATTGCCAGAGAATGCAGTTGGAACTAGCACAGTTTACACATTTTAAGCATGGTTTAATCGCGTAAAAAAACAACTTTTTAAAAATGTTCGTGTAAAGCAATTACATTCTTTTGAAATTCATTTTCCGTTCCGGCCGATTCGGCGAGAGCTAAAGCATGGCTGTGTGTATTATATTTTTCCAACCTCTCATCCTTTTAATTTAAACCCAGAGAGCCTATAATTCAACTTGATAAAAAGACACTGATGCAGGGGGGAATTTCAGACGTGCACAGTTGTCGATGACATTCTGGGCTCTCATCACGTTCCTGGGCGAACGTTTTTGCCAGCACGCTATGAGAAAACTGGCTGTTTTCCACAGGAACGTCTCTTCTCTGGGGGCGTCTTCTCTGGGGGCGTGTTTCGGGTCTCCGGGGTTTATTTCTGAGGCAGGATTTACCCTATAAAAAAAACCTTATTCGAGAATATACTGCTCATCTCGGAGTATGTCGGTCAATGGGCAGTTAAAATCGAATCGCCAAATCACCGCCTGAGATACGGTTTTGGGAGACATACGCTTGCGTTGTCGATGTCTTGATTACACAGCTCAATGCTGTAACAGTTGTGCGCCTCCTTCCTTTTCCGTTTCGGGGTAAGTAAATGATTTACTGAAGCATTTCTTATGGAAGGATCGCGACTAATTTCGACCTTTACCAGTTTACCGGTCTTCGTGGCAGCCCCGTGGCGGGTTCAGCTGTTGCTTGCAGACAATTAACCGACATGACTGCAGGGAAAACACTCGGTGAACGTTGAATAAACATCAAGGCCTCTGGGTACCTTGATCTGGATAGAGTTTGACGCTAACCGTTTATGAGGCTGTTGTGCCGTCAACATTAATTAAAATACCAAAATGAAGGCAACGCAGTGGGTTGCTGAAAAACCTTTCCCAGCATCGTGAGCATTCTGAGAGTCAACATTTGCGATGAAAGTCTTTTTTTTAATGATTTTGTAACGATTTGACGGCCCAAAACCGATCACAGCCAACTAGAGATAGGGTTGACTTGCGGGGTCAGTCAGAATTGGGGTTTTATTGTCCTGGATATTACACCATTTGGTGTCTTTGTCATAATTCGTTTTCCACGGTTTTTTTTTTTTTAATATCAATGTAGCACCTCATCGCCCCCTGTCAACCGACATACTCGTACACATTTCAAAACTTGTAACTTGGCTGGGATTGTCTCAGCGTATTAACACTGATGTGAAGCTTTGGTTGATGCATTGGACTACATCCAGCAAGCTTTTGTACTTTTAAGCCAGGGTTAGGGGCTAATTACTTTGGCTTTACATACCCAGTTGAATAAACGGTAGACATATGGAATTATTAAATATCATATGCTACTACTATGAAAATGAAGTCTTTCATTTGTAATTATTTCATTTTGTTCAAAGAATAGTATTTAGTGTTGGGGTGTGATTTAGAGTTATTACTTGGCAGCCTATGTGAGACGCAAGCAGAGGACGGCTGCTAATTGAAGATGCCAGCAAATTAGGTGTGAAAGCAGGGTTGACTAATTAATTGCCAGCCGGGTTAGCTGAGGTGAATGCCGTCCACAATGGATTAAAAAGACTGGAACCTCTGAAAACGAGACTTGTTGATTCCTCTGACTTCCATGTTTCAGCGTTGATTTGCCTGGGATGTTTGGACGGACGTGTTCTGAAGACCCGCGATTGTAAAGACGGTTTCACCCGTCACCCCTCTCCTATTGGTTTCGCCCGTCAGCTCACTCTCATTGGTTTCACCCCTCACCCCTCTCCCATTGGTTTTGCCCGTCAGTCACTCTCATTGGTTTCACCCCTCAGCCCTCTCCCATTGGTTTCACTCGTCAGCCCACTCCCATTGGTTTCACCCGTCAGCCCACTCCCATTGGTTTTGCCCGTCAGTCACTCTCATTGGTTTCACCCGTCAGCCCTCTCCCATTGGTTTCACCCGTCAGCCCTCTCCCATTGGTTTCCCCCGTCCGCCCTCTCCCATTGGTTTCCCCCGTCCGCCCTCTCCCATTGGTTTTGCCCGTTGTCCTGGGAGAGCCCAGTGTACGTTTGTTTATTTTTCTGCGGAATGCTTACAAATGCAGACTCATTATCGGTGATTAGCAGTAAGTCACTGTTTGGAGAAATGTGTAGCTACTAAACCTTCGAACGATCGAAGTAAGGAATTGAATGAATTCCTCTGGGTATGGCATATAACAATGCATTGATAAAAAAGATGTTTTATCCAGTTAAATCTGACAGCGAGTTCCTTATTTAGTCGTATTTATGAGGGGAATTTATAACACTACTAGGAAGTAGTAAAATTATCTTTTAGCAAGCATCAACTCTTGTAGCAGACATGAATGAATTACTTTCAAGAGGTAAAAAATGTCAGATATGAATTCAACAAAGAGCGCAGCCAAGCCTAGTTGATCAAGAGGTTGGCTGAACAAAATCAGTTTGGACAAAGGTCCTCCTGGCATCAAGACTAGAGAGTAAACCAGTGTGCTATACGGAAGTACAAAATATCTCATGTAGAGGACGCAGTCCATAAACTCTGCTCTACCCAGTCCCAAAAGTAGGTTTGTTTAACCCAGGGCCACGAGGTTATGGTTATGGTTAGGGTTAGTTAACCCAAGCAGAAGGTTCTGATGCTCTCTATGAAGGAAGCAGAAGTTGAAGTTATCCTACATACCTTAACAGTGGCAATCAATACAAGTACTGATTTAAGCCAACGAATTTCTGAAATTTCTCTGAAATATTTGATTTGCTTGTTACACCCAGAGTGAACCTTGTCAGTGTCAACCGCAAAGAATTTAGTGAGATTCTGTATTGATGTATAAAGAAAAATGATTCTGTTTCCGGTCCGTTCCGTTCCGTTTCTCTTGACACATTTAAATGAATCCTTACTCCATTTAGGTTTACGAGCATCTGGGGATCTTGGGCTGCAATTTAGTATCGAATTAGGCTGGTTTGCGTTAGCTAAATGAAAACAGCAGTGCTATTTCTTATTATTATTGATTAATAATCACAACGGATTGTCTTTTAAATACATCTTAATGGTGGTCATGCTGTTTTGTTAGGAACGTGTTATGTTTTAATGTGAATTTTTTAATAAAAAAACATGAGGTTCACATTCCAGCCAATATAAGCATAATATTTGCCCTGAATCCAGGCAATAAGACAAACCTTTCTGATGGAGTGCGTATTTTTGGCGACAGAGATCTCCTGTAGTCAGCGGAATATCGAAGATTATCCCTTTCTTCCCCTACTTACTTACACAGGCACGGTGACACCATGTCAGTATTATCAATAACTCCTGGCAGTTAATTCAACTTTCCATTTGGCGGCTAATAATTTACTTCAGTTCATTTCTCCTGTCAATTTGTCATATAACTATCAATCAAGAAAGACTTTTGGCTAACGGTATCTATTAAGCTTTTCATTGTTTCTCCTCAGTGTGTATTTAAAACATATTGAGATTTAGCTGGTTAGTTTGTGTTCCGACAACAGCAAACAAAACAGGCGATCAGATCTAGCATTGAAACCTTCAAGACATTTTTTATCAGAGACATAATAAATGTGCTGAACAGTCTAGCGACTTTTAATTAGTGATGAGATATGTTGCTAAATGACGCATTGACAGACTGTTATGATTGTTATAGGTGAGCTAGCTAGGAATCGGAGAAGCTGATTGGCATGGCTTGCTGTGTTAACCGGAAAGCTTTTAGTTCAAGGCCCATGTTGTGAAGAGAAAAATAAAAGACGCACGCTAAAGTTAGCCAACTTAGCTTGACTTAAGTGTTCTGGCTGGAGAGCTGTGTGTCATTTAAACCACCAGTGGCTTCAGAGCGATTCTCTTCCAGGTGAGAGGTGAAGCATCACAGGTGAAAGCCAAACACAGAGCAATTACAGTAATAGAGTTCCGGTGAATCGCTCTTCCACCGCTTCCAGCCAAATCTAATTCAAATGTCCATTGTTGGTGGGACAGCTGGAAGTAAATGAACGCAGGTGTAATATCCCTGTCTCGTGTGAGGATCACCAGTGAATGGAGAGAAAAGTTATAGTTATAGAACCTTCCCCACATTCATACGTTTTTTCCTGCAGGAATTTCTCCTGTAACAACACGACGCTACGTATCTACCACTAGCCTGTAACAGTTCAACAACCTGTAACAACCACGGGCCCGTAACAACCAGGGACCAACCAGTTTAGAGAGATACATCTATATCACAGGATGTAAAGAGCTCTCCACTTGTCAGGTAGAGCGATGGAATTGGCTGTCACCAACCTTACCTGCTCTCCTGTTCTGCTCTGTGTGAAAGGATAAGAAGACCCCAGGGAAACCGTTAGAGAGAGAGAAGAGGGTGTCGGGTTGAAGTAGCGGCTAACTGTCAGACGACATAATTGGTCCCTAAATCAAGCCTTCCCTCCATGGTGGTCACACCCTGCCTCCTATTGGGCCCTGAATATCATCCGAGGGTTTCCCAAAGCAGGTCTTCCTTGACGTTAATGACTGCCATTCGGGCGTTTGTTCTGTTCTGTTCTGTTCTGTTCTGCAACGTTGCGTTCCTAATTGCGACGGGGGGCGTCTGTGGCCGTCCCACAGTGTTGGCCTGATGCAGAGCGGTTTGGGTGGAAGGCTGACCACCGATTCTCCTGGTCACAGTAAAGAGATTCTGAGTAAAGAATCCTGAATACTTCATGAGTCCCAGCGGTCGCGTACGGTTACGCCCAAGTGCATCTGCTACTTACAGTCACCGTTGCCTACCCTTACTCTCCCCCTCACCGCCCTCCCAATGAGAAGGCATCTGGACGTCTCCGTCTCCAGCAGAGTTGCAGAAATAGTGTGTGATTTATCGCCTGCGTTGTCCCTGAAAGCCAGGCGCAGAACTTTGCTCTGCACTGACGTTCCCCAGTCTGTTCCGTGATGAGCGATAATCTTATTTCAGACAGGAAAGCTCCCACGGTGCTTTTTGTCCTCGGGCTCGTGAGTGAAGATCGAGGGAAAGACACTGGATTATCAGCAGAGTGAACCACACGGCCGTCCGCAAAACTAACACTAACGCAAAACTAACACTAATACTCTGGAGACTGTGACTTGGGGATTGGGGAATAGTCCAGTGTGGATATGACAATTCAACACGTTTAGATCAATGAGTCAACTCTGAGCGTTGTATAAAGGTTATAACTCATTTTTATAACTCAAACAGTTGTGAAAGTAATGACGATATTTTTAGGGAGATCTTTTATTGGATCTCTTTTAGACCGGCCCATTAACAGTGTCTGTCTCTCTGTGGGGAATCTGTTTTCAGTAAGCTCTCCCGACAGGGAATCCACTGACAAACTTTTGACGAGCGGCGTTGTCATGACTTGTGGGACAATGACATTAACAGTTGAATGCTTTTTTTCCCCCCACGGTGTAAATGCATTTGGTATTGCATGGAAGTGGCACGGTTTTCTTCAGCAGTGCCTTGAGCTCGTCCAGAAGGTGCGGAATAGATTAGTCATTTGAACTGCTTTGCTTTAAACAGCAAATTAATTAAAGAAAATGGAATTAAAAGGATTAATTCTATTTGGAGAACATCATGGTAGATCTTAAATTTTCTAATCTGCAGTGGTCCAAGGCTTCAAATTGCCCCCAGCCTTCCACCCCCCTCCCGGACAGGGCAATTTGTAGCCAGTCCCAACGGCAAATTGGGTAACAGAGACCGTGCTGGTGGGTGCTGTCGCAGTGTCGGGAGTGTAAAAACACGGTGTTAATGTCCACAGAAAGCAGTTTCTCCTCGCTTTAGTTTAAGGTGCTTTTTAGCGGGCTCTTTAGCGTGGGAGCTACTTGCGTTGCTTACGGACGTTTCCGCGGAAGTTGCTGGACAGTTTGCGAATCGTTTTGGGTTACACAGCTTTCTTAGGGGTTCAACCAGCCAGCGGTTTCCGTATGGTATCAATGCCTTAACTGCCGGGCACAGGGCAACTACCGGGCACCAGTTCATTAATGGTGTGGTTAATGGATAAACACTGGTGTGGTTAATGGTGTTAATGGTTATTAGTGTGGTTAATGGTGTTAATGGTTAATTTACGGTGTTAATGGTGTGGTTAATGGTGTAAATGGTGTTAATGGTGGTCTTTTCTGTTAGTTTATCTTCCTCACAGTTTGACCATGTAATTATTGTGAATAAGATGTATTCTTAATCACAATTTGACAGAAGGTAAAACTAGTTGAAATTTTAAAAAGTGAAGAGATTTGGAGAAATCTAGGAATATTGTTGCACAATTGTTTTACGCTCTTACAAATTGAGGGTATTTTTGTCTTACAGTTAACGCACTCTGGCAGATCAGGACAGGTGCCTGTTATTAATAAAAGAAACAGATGATTCTATTGTAAGAAGCCACCAGGGGCATCCACATTTACAAATGTGCAATCTGGAGCCGTGAATCGGTGTTTTTCTGCCTGTCACTGTCACAGGCACTAACAACTACAACCACTCTCTGTCTCTCACTCAGGGACAGCTGTTCTGTCTCTCACTCAGGGACAGCTCTCTGTCTCTCACTCAGGGAGAGCCGTTCTGTCTCTCACTCAGGGACAGC
>JAOYSI010008386.1:0-10727 GCA_025775065.1 Hiodon alosoides | reverse complement strand
TTAATAACAATTAAAAAATAAAATAATTTTTTTAAACATGTTTTTAACCATTTTTTTATTCAACACGCCCCCCCCCCCCCCCCCCGACACACGCACTTTTTTTTTAAGACAGAGCTGAAGGCCTTGTTTTGAGTGTGTTTGACAGAACTCACTACCAATTTGCAGTTGTTCAGTGCCAGAGTGATGCAACTCACGTCGACTCAAGTGGTCTCTTGATGACATCACGGGCTGATGTCACCCAGACAGGCGTGGCATCTGCGAAGGGAGCAGCTGAACCCGCTTAGCGCAGAGCAGAACTATGCGCAGTTTCCTGGGCCTCCGGAGAGAAACCTGACCGAGCCGTCACGCGCTGATGAAAACAAGACACATGGTGAAATCACTGATTAGCCTGCTTGTTTCCAGAACTTTTTCACACTAAGTCAGCTATTATTTGCCACCATCTTATCACTCATAATTCGAGTTAAACAATTTACAAATGACAAACGTTACCTCGATTTCAAATGCACCACATTGTGTTATTTTGCAATGAATAAAAACAAACAGCCTAAATATATGATGAGTTAAAAGCCAACTCATTGCAATGCCCAATCCGTGCTGCCATTGGGCCGGACTTAGTCTCACTGCTCTGTGGCCGACTCATTCCTGCTTCCCTGCTCACAGGTGAATTTATTTTAGAGAATATGTTTGGTTGATTGATTAAATGACTAAATGATTACAATATTCTCGCTATTTACACATTCTTCAGTAATTTGAGGATCTGATTTCAGTTTCATTTCAGTTAGCAAACTACTAATTGGCTACTAATCAGCTTACTATCACGTCACACATTCAACGTAAGTAATTTTGTAATATCTGAGGGTTTCGGAGGGCCTC
Organism: Hiodon alosoides; assembly: GCA_025775065.1. Classification (NCBI taxonomy): domain Eukaryota; kingdom Metazoa; phylum Chordata; class Actinopteri; order Hiodontiformes; family Hiodontidae; genus Hiodon; species Hiodon alosoides. The sequence continues at coordinate 9,854 of JAOYSI010008386.1, read as the reverse complement.
GTCCAGCCCCAGCCGCAGGCAAGACTCCCCTCACACACACCAAAGGTTGTAACATTATTAAGTCCACGAACACGTCTGGGCCAGCTATGTTTTAACGCAGTCCGCCACTGTCGTAGCCTTGTGTTCTACACTGCCATCCCTCATCAACGAGGCACGTCCACTACGACCGCTGCCTCCCTGTGGTGACTGGGTGCCTCTGTACGCTTCAGTCCTGGCCGAAAGGACACTCTTGACATGTCTTGACCCGGAGAGCACTCTGTGTGCCAATTCCCCACTTCTGGCTGGAGAGGCGGGGTATTCAGTACCATGAGTATGGTATAGCATTCAGTATGGTGAGAATTTGACGTTGGTTGCCAATTTTGCTTCATTATCAATGTGGCTCATAAAAACCAGAGACCCCAAAGCAAGGCTAGAATGTGCCACTGGATTCAATACTTTCACACAGACCAGGATTAACTCTTATATGCAGGTTTCTGTACTTAACGTTATTATATCATAATTTTTGCATTCATTTTAATCGGCTAATCAGGCTCTAAGTTAACAAGTAATTTCTCCAAGTGCACCTCTCTAGGTTATAGTAAATGTTAATAGTATTGTGTCTTTGTTAATTATACTGTAACTACTGACAAAGCTAATGACAAAATTACCATTTCAAGATATATGGTACTGTGTAGACGATACTTGAACATTTCCCACCTTTCACAATGAAGCTAGGCTGGTTTATTAATGTAAGACAGATAAAAAGAAACTCCTCACGTTACATTGAAATAAAGAAAGTGTATAATTAATTTTGCAATTTTCTCAGTTTCTGTTCTTGTCTGTAACACGACTTTTTTTTGTATCAGCTATGCAAATCCTTTGTCTTACTTTGGACTCGCAGTCGATCAAAATGAAAGGTCAGTTTTCAATGATTATCTTTCCGCGCATTTCCGTTGTCATGACAGTGAAGGAGTTTCACACTTGAACTACATACACATTACTAGGAATTCCGTGCATCACCTTTATCTTGTTTAGATCAACACTGGTAGTTAAGTACAATAGGTTTATTAAGCAATGTACAGGTAACTTTGTTTTTTCACTGAAACAGTTCGATAAGAAGTATATGAGTTCTGCGGATTGGTTATAGACTAGCTCTCATAAGACAAAGTTCACAAATTCGCATGGGCCTCCACGTCCATCAGCTTGAAGGCCAAGAGTCAAGTGCAATCCGGGGGAGTGATTTTACACACCAATTACTGCACCGCTTCATAAGTAAGAGAAGCGGTACTAGATGTTAATACACTGAGATTGAACAAATACGAGCACAGCGTCGTAGTTCAATGCGCGTTACGATAAAAACCGCGGGACTTCACTGAATGTTATTTAATTACTTCAAAATGTATTTTGATTATTAAGTTGAAAAAATAATTCTGAATGCACTGTTGCTGTAATTTACAGTTGTTTTAAGAGTATATAGATTCAGGGTAAACATCCATCCAAACAAACCGGTGTTTTATGTTGTGTTTGTTTAGTCATAACCATTTGTGAATACTTTTACTGGTAAAATAGCTACATTTAAAAGCAATGGGTAAATAATTAACCCCTTGTGTTGTGTTTTCAGTTTAATATTGAGTAAATATTGGGTGTTGTTGGCCTCTGCGTTACGAACTCGGGAAATATCGGGAATTAGGATTCACAGCACTGATTTTCACTCAACACAAAAACGGTGGTTTAATAACACGGATCTAAAAATGTCACCCTGGGAACAGTAGAATCATGGTACCCCTCTATACCATTAAACTATGTGGCGTTGCCGAGACCCAAGCTGGCTACGCGATTAAAGAGCTTTAGATGGCGTCACGCAAATCTAAATAAAGCTCTGCAAACCCCTGTGGTTATTTTATGGACCTGTAATTTATATTTATGTCAGTTTTGTTGTGCATTATATACATACTCAGATAGAAACATACCCAGATAGAAAAACAACGGTGAAGATGACATACAGTATGTAGAAGGGGTTTTCTGGGCGAGCGCTCAAAAATTGTTTATTGACTTGATTCAGCAAAAGCAAAAAGCAGGACATAAGTTTGATTTTTTTTTCCTTCCCCACAACGTTTCATGTGTATACTGATTTCTGATAAAATCAGAGACTTAGCCACGGAGTCAACATTGGGGAGGACCAAATCTGCCAAATAGCACATTTATATTTTATTTATATTTTGTACATCAATATATTGGGGGGGGGGATATGCCCCCCCCAATATATATTATAATTACGGCCAAAAAAGTGTCAAGTAACATATTAAAAATTAGCAGTAATTCATGTATTATTAGAAACCTCTATACTTAGCAACCAAAGATTCAAATGAAGGATATGAGAGGCTAACTTGTTGAGCTCTAATCAGTAAATCTTAGGTTACAAATAAGCGCTTGTAGCGCTCTGAGACGCATTCATTGAGCTACAGAAGCCTTTCTTCATTATTAAATAAAGGACTCTCAGATATTTGTACATGTGTTCTTCAACCAAATTAGAATTAGAGATCGTAGTTGACCACCATACAAATATACTGAATTTTAAAAAACAGGCCAGGTCCAGGATATTCATGTTTACCTTTGCCTTGGAAGTAACAGATTTCTTTTGCAGATTGAATGATTTCAACTATATATATAAGTAATAATGGTAAAAACTAAAGCAATTTTTCTCTTTGAGAAATAATATAAGCTCCTAATAGAATCTTGGCCTTTTAAAATGAATGTAATTTTTTGGCAACATGCATGCCATCATCACAGCACAATCACATTGCTCCAGAAACTGAAAATTGTCGCTGTGTAATTTGCTAATAAAATATCAACTGACAACACATAATCATTTAAGTTTCCAGCTAGCCTAGTTGCTGGGATGTTATTTATAGCTAGCTTTTCAGGGTGACTGGAACAGAGGTTGTGTGATGACTCAGGGAGGGAACGTTTCAGGATTGCAGAGTTACCTTGATATTGCCAGACTGTCTGGTTGCGAAAGATCTATGGTCATTCATTATTAATTATAATTATTATTATATTGTATTATTAATGAATAATCCTCGCATTGCATTACAGAGGCAGGCTAGCCTCTATGAAAAGTCATGTGCTTATGGATTTTTGGAATGAACTGCTTTAGTAATGGCACTGTATCTGGATATTAGACCTAAGAAATGAAATAATGAGAACACTTGTTGCTAAAATTAAAAGTTTTATAAGACACGTCAACTACAACTGTTTAAAATGTATTCAGACTGATTACATACACAGATAACTTGTTGTGGGGAGAGTTTAGGGGTATAAATTGCAGTTATAAGGTACGAAGGACTGTGTCTCCATTGTACGTGTAGCCGTTTATTCCAAAGACAGAAAATGTAAAGCAAATTGTTTTATGAGTCAATAAAACTTTTATAACACAATATTACTACAGAAGGATAAGCAAGACCTCAGACCTTTTTGTTTATGGTAACTGCAGTATATACACAGATACGTGCCAGATGTAGTTAAAAAAAAAGCGGGATGAATACAAAAAATCTGGGAGGGACACATAAAATACAATCGATAAAGTTAAATTGATATCATTGTATTTTATGCAGGCTGAGGTGTCCTTAAAAACTAGGGTCACTTTCGCTTTGCGACTGCTATACTTGGCAGAAGCATTTTCTGTCGATTATCTGTCACGACATTGTAGTTTCCTTTTCTGGGTGGAGGAGAAAACAAGACCTTGGTGATGAACCCGACTGTTGAGAGGTAAGCAGTGGTCTATCTGCACGCAAACAAATGCACCTTCCTGTCCCTCTGTTTTTCAGCCTCAGTGTGGTGTCAAGGCAAGGCAGACACCAAGCGTGAAGACCTAGACAGGAACACTCACAACGTTTAACCAAAGAGAAGATTCTCCCTGCACACTACTCACAACCTGCCACCTCGGGTAACCATAGAGTAGATTATCCCTGCACACTACTCACAACCTGCCACCTTGAGTAACCATGGAGTAGATTCTCCCTGCACACTACTCACAACCTGCCACCTCGAGTGACCATGGAGTAGATTCTCCCTGCACACTACTCACAACCTGCCACCTCGAGTAACCATTGAGTAGATTCTCCCTGCACACTACTCACAACCTGCCACCTGGAGTAACCATAGAGTAGATTTTCCCTGCACACTACTCACAACCTGCCACCTCGAGTAACCATAGGGTAAGTGCTTTGCACTTAACTCTGCCTGAAATCCATAAACGGAACAGGCAGAGAATTTAAATAAAACAGGGTGGCTTTTTCCTTTTTCCTTCCTCTAAAATCAGATCTTACTGTGTCCGGAAGGGTGATCATTCTGTCCCCGCTGCTTCCTGTGTCCCTTGTGCCGTGGCTAAGGTGACAGACTTATAGCCTAAAGGTGGCCAGCTGAAGTCCCATCCCAGCTGTTGTGTCCTTAAGTGAGGCACTTAACCTGAATTTCTTCACTTAAAGATCCTGCTGTATCCAAATGGATAAAACATAGTTTTAAGCTGTGCGAGTTGCTTTGGATGAAAGCATGTGCTAAGAAAAAATGATTTAAGAAAGTCCTTTCAGGCCCATTTTGGTAATATAATAATACCAAATAATGTTCTTCATAATAATATGATTTCATAAAATAAAATTTAAAAATCAAATAAAAACTTTTCAAATGTAAAACTTATTTCTTAATGCTTTGTAAATAACTGGGCACTGTTTATACACCTGGAGAATTCCAGTGGCTTTTCTGCTTGCACAGAAAACTGAAAATCATTGTACGCCGTTGTGAAGAAACAGCAAACCCGTTGTGAAAAAGACCTTTCCCAACAAAGGTAATGTTCACTGCCCCTACTACACTGCTGTTTGCAAATGATTTGCCAATAAATATATAATGATGATTCTCGGCTTTCAACAAGGCCAACGTAAACACATTTCCCCGCACATTTTCTGGTCGAACCCTCACCGGGACAAAGCACAGTGCTCCTCTTTTACTGGCAACGCAGGTAACGCTCAGTCATCAGGGCGACTCATTACCCGTGAGTTTTATCTGATTCTGTCCTAGGTCTAATAGTACGCAGTCAACATCATCACTTCCTATTACAGCTGAATTATGACATTATTGCTGTAACTAGGAGCCTGGCTGGCGCGGAGCGTGGTGATAACCATCAAATTGCTTTTGGGGGGAGGGGGAGAGAAGCAGTATATGTGTGCTAATTCATTGCTGGGAATTAGTCTTAAGCTTACATGCCATGATAATGAAGATCTGGCCAACTGAAGGCCAACTGTTCTGACCTGAGAAACCTGATTTTGTTGGGGTGGGTGGAAAGAGCGTAGTATTAATTCGACCAGAAAGCCTTTTCTTTAGTGACATGTGTGCAAATTCACTGTGAAAGTGCTCAGGAATTCAAAGAGTTCATTTACACTTGTATATCTAGGTCACGTATGTAACTTAAGGCACTCCCTTCCTTTCTGCTTTTATTACAGCCAAAGTCAACGGGTCTAGTCTTAAACAGATGTTTTTCTAATTTATCAATAGCCTTTGAAACGTCTCTACACTTTAGTGTATTTATATTGTAATTTCAACTGAGATAATGAATCGCTCAGTAAAAGCTTAGGAGATAATAGCTTAGTAAAAAACACATTGTGAGCCATATAAATTTAAATGGAGATTATATACACATAGTCATTGACGTGACACACAGCACTCTCTTGAAATTTGGACAAAAGTGTTGGTTGGACATATTCCATGTTTTTACAAACACACAGTACAGATCTTAAATTTAGGAGATATATCTGCTGTTCCATAAATGTTCCATGAACATTCCAAAATGGTAATTAGTGTTTCAAATTATGCAGTTTCTTCTTCAAGCAGATTCAGAATTGTAGGACGGAAATGCAGGAACTTTGTAAAACTACCTTAATGGTTAACTGAAATGTCGTATAGGAATATTTGTAAATAATAATTTGATTACAATAATTCAGTTCTTTTTAGGCATTAAATCCCATGGAAATTCCCACAAGGAAGGTCTTTTAGTGTGTGGGTTTGACACTAATTCTGCACAATGAACCTCATTCGGTCATGTAACGCACATTCAGGGAATAGTGATTTACAACAAGGTTCCCCCACTGGCAAAATTTCGGAAATTGAGAGAAAGAGGGTTATATTTCCATGGAGATATCCCCAAACATCCAGAAAAAAACCACACGAACTGACATGGTTTTCACATGTCACTCATTAAAATTGGTGACACCTGGCAAAGACGGGGGGAGAGAGTAATGGAACACTACTTACAAATCTATAGAAACTGCGCACACTGACGGATGACTCATTGGTCAGGAGAACTGCACTTTTTATTTTTATGGTGCATTGTGGAGCCAATAATAAAAAATAAAAAACAACCAACCGTATCCAAGCAGGGCAATGAACGTCTATGTTACAAACAACACAACGAAACAAATGAAATAGAATAAAAACAATAAAGCGTTTTTTACACATTGAAAATGTACATCTCGTCCTCTTTAACGAACACAAGATTAAAGGCTGTGGTGCGGAGGAATGTTCACACCTCGTCCACTGCCGTTAGCTTCTTCTCAGGTGAGTGTCTTTGGTTTAATTGTACTCTGTGACAGAGTACAGCAACAGACACAAATAGTGTTACAGTTAGGTTTCTCAGCTATTTATAACATGTGACACAGTCTAATCGCCTCAGCACAGCTCGCCACTGTTTTACATCATTCCGAGAGACTGGTGCAGCGCTTGTTTGCTTAACGCAGTGCTTAACTTGGAGTTACTTAGCTTGAAATTGCCACGTACTCTAATAAATTGGTTCATTTTTTGTTTAGTTTACGTGGCGAAATTAGTACTTCTTATCCCTTCTGGCTGCTATTAAAAAATTGTTTTAAAATAAAGCAAGCAAAGCAGCCTTATTTCCCAAAGTAGATTTATGTTTAGCCTCAGTGTTGACACTGGGCTGGTTTTTTGGAGGCTGTCTGTTAAGTTCTATGTTGAACTGTGAGTGTTTTGCTGTGGAGTTTTACAATACACTTCACGTGTCACTCGTGATATTTTCCGGGGTCAAAGTGCACTTGCCTCACATCACTTCTAAATATATTTGACATTCAAAGTGGCCACAGTATGTTTTTTTTTTTTTTTAAAGCCGTCCCTATGGAAAGTTCTCAAAGAACAAATTACAATGAGACACATTGAGGAGCTTCAAAAAAAACAAATTATTGTTTGTTATTGTAGTTTTTTTTTTTTTTTTTTTAAATATAGTCATGACGTATCGTAGTGTGGATTTTTCCAGTTGCCCACTGCATCCCAATTCATTTATGGCTATGACGTAGCAGAGTGCTAGCTTTCACTTTAACATTTTAAATTGAAATAAACAGAGACAGTCTTCCAATCCTCTCAACAAAGCAGCTCTCACAGATTAGTGCATGCTAAAACAGCGTTTTTGGATGTTAAGTTGGAGCATGAGCATTACGTGGGCAGGCGTGTGTGCATATCTGTGTGTGTATATGTGTGGTGACTCCTCGCAGAAGAGGAACGCGGTGGCAAAGACGTGGGCGAAACCCTGTGCGGCCTGGGCGAAGTTCAGGCCCGCCCCAGGCCTGTTGAAGAGCTTGCAGTTCATCAGCAGGGGAATCTGATAGGGCCTACCGAGTGACCTGGTGGATGTGGCAGTGCCCAACCAAGGAACTGGTAGGTATTTTTACTGGCATGCCCACCTAGAGACATCAGACGGGAAAAAACGTGACTGGCTCTTGAATTGTGAAGGACCAAATGAAGGGAGGGAAGAGCTTTCTCCGACGGCAGCCAGAGTTTGTCCCGGGGAAGCTGAAGCTCACCGCCCAGCCTTCGACAGGCAGGAGGCCTTGGGGTGACCGAAGGGATAGTGAATGTGCTAAATCCCCCTCCCCTGAAGAATCACAGTGAACTCTGCAGAACCCAAAAGAGAGAACAAGTAAGCAGGGGGTACGCACATTTTCCTTGCCACCACCAAGTTAGAGATCCAAGGAGAGGCGTGTACACAGTCAATGATACCAGCTGCCTGCAGCCGCTGAAACTCAGCTGAGACGTCCTCGAGGAGAGCCAGTGGAACGCAACACAAAAGCGACACACGCAGGGAGCCACAGAGGTGTCTACCAGGAGCTGGTGTGTGAAAGATTCAAGGCAGCCAACACCATGGGACAGAACTGGCCATTGTTGGTGAGGATTTTAACCCCCGCTGGCGTCCAAGAATGAGAATCCAATGGTGGAGTACAGGTCCAAGCCGAGAAGGTGAGCGCCTTGACGTGACAGATGGAGCAGGAAGTCAGGTAAAACGCTGCGCCCAGACAGACTGCACTGGACCACACAATTTCTATTGTTGACCTACCATGGACACACACAACGCAGTTGATGGAGCCAGGAGAGACTGATGAAGAAAAAAACTGATTGCAAGTCTCTAAATTGATGAGAGACACAGTGGCGCCCATATCAAGTTATAAAGGGACGCAGATATCATCGGAATCCAGTGCACATGTTTTAAACGCTGTTTTCTGAGAAGTGACCTTGTGAGTGACTTGTGAGTGAGGTCTGCCGGGGCAGACTGGCAGACTTTGGAGAGGTGATTATACAGGTCTGTGCCCTCACTCTCTGCGCAGCTCAGAGCCACAGCTCACCCGTCGCTGTCGTGGGCAGTGACGTGGAAAAGCCTGTGTTATCTAGGTCGGCCATTCGTCCAGTATATATACCAGACAGTCCGGTTTTCAGCTGGTCTGTCCCCTGACCGGTACTGATACGGCCCGGAAACTTTTCTGTCGGGTATTTTCATTTTGAAACGCCCAACCGGTAAGAACCACAATTGAACGACATATTTGTTTGTCTTCATTGGACAATTTATGTGTCATTTCTTTAATCTTACAACCGAAACATCTACATGCACTTTCAAGTTATTATTGCCTATAAAAAGTGAAGTATTTCTGTTGCTTGCCAAGATTTAATAATTGCCATATCCATGTAAACTACAACTGAATATGACTCTACAGAGGCAGGAAAACCACAACTATACGTAAGCAGGCCCCGTAGTGCGTAAACAGGCCCTAAAACATTTGGTTAATTGAGGACACTCAATTAAAAAATGTGCTGAGAAATCTTGTATGAAACATGTATGCAAAAAATTTTTTTTGATTTTAAATGGCCCAGAACCCGTTGTTTTTAATGAGGGAATCCATTTGAAACTAAGAGTTTGCTGTCTTTTAAAGCGTTGTATTTTTTTCAGACACAAATCAGTCTTTGTTATGAGTATCAGTTTTGTATTCAGACATGGGCTAATATTGTATATATGTCTGATTCCTCAGATGTAGGTGGTTTGGTAGCTCTGTTCTACTAATCATGCAGAAAATAGAAGGTTTTAGAATTTTCAGTGACACTATATGGGAATAAACACAAGTAAATTAATCAACAAAGGAATTATGTTACTCTGCTTTTAATTATATATTCTATCATAAAATTACATCTATAATCTTTAATACAATTAAATACTTACAATCTGTTATTTTAAATAAAAAGTAATTTTGAAGCTTTAAAAGCAGTGCTTTAGAAGTCTTTAAAATTGTTAACAGTGCTTAAACAAACATTTTGTCCCTTGTTTGATCAGGAATTCTGGTTGAACAATAGTAAACTTTACGCTATCTGAGAAGAGTAAAAGCAGCAGTTCTTAAGAATTTTGCACAGCATGGTACACACACACACACACACACACACACACACACACACAGAAACACACACACACACACACACACAAACACACACACACACACACACACAAAATCACACACACACACAACAACACACACGCACACACACACACACACACACAC
>JAOYSI010008385.1:0-11547 GCA_025775065.1 Hiodon alosoides | reverse complement strand
TAAGGAGCTCTTACTCAAAAGTTTTGTCCAGCCTGTGATTGTGATTAAAGAAAATAATTGGATTGAAAAAGATTCACGAACATGTGGATTACTGCCACAAGATAATTTGCACAGCGTGTCATACTGTGTTATTTTCAAAATATTGTTATAATAATTCGTCCAAAACAGACAATATGAGAAAAATAAATGTGCCTTAACTAGTAGGAAAATTGAAAAACGAAATCGTTTTTGAATACCATTTATTTTTACATCATCGATATTATGCCATTTAAGTGTGAAGGGTGATATGGAGGCTCTGAAGCTCAGTGTGGGATAAAAGGGAAGAGACTTTCCATAACATTCGATAATAACTGAATAAAACAAATTAAGACATTGTGAATTAGACATTGTGAATTAGACATTGTTGCACACGACAATGAACACGCACAATGTTCCTTTATTATACTCCCGAGAAGCGGCTCACAACTCAAACGGCTTTTCTCCCGGGCATTTTTTCCCGCCCATCTCACTCACATCACTTGTACGATGGCGACATTGCGGAAATCCTACAAGTACTGCTAATTTTTTTTACTTGTGGAGAATATTTATATTTAATATACAGCGAAAGTGGATGAGTGCTGTGGTCCAACAACAGAGAAAAATCCAAATAGCCATCCAGCTATAATATTGCTCCTTAGTGGTAAGTTTTCTGTTGCTTTTTAGACTGTCATAGTGTTATATAGCTAGCTTGCCCAGGCGAAATCACAGGGAAGTTACTGTAACGCCAATTAGAAATAGTTATGTGTCTCGTTTGTGAAACTAAACTTGAATTTCCACCCCATGCATTAGAATAAACATAACGCATACTTTTAATGTGGACCAGGGATGATTCTAGTACAGACTAGTACATCTATTGTCAATCTAACATCAAGTCTTAGGCGCGACTAAAACTACTGCAGGCTGTTTTTCATAGATTCTTTGTTATTTATTTTATGTTGGTTCGTGCCTGTTTTAACGCTTTGGCTGCAATATTTTTGTCGGTCAGAATGATGGATGGCGTTTGGAATTTTCAATCAGCGCTTTTAAAACTCTGCGAATGACTGAGAATTTTCAGCTAACTGAACTCCTGTCGCTGCACCAGCCATGTAGCGTGAAGCGTACACACTGATGTCTACACTTTGAATGGGATTAGAATCTATTTCTCACAAATTGGCACACTTGATTGCACTCGAGCTTCTTGTTCAGCAAAGCTGTTGGAATGGTTGCAAGGACGAAAACCCCCCACAGTGTGACAGCAGTCCTTGGCTGAACACCTAATGCCCCAAAAACAAGACAAATCCAGGAGGGGGCAAGAATAAATTACACACATCAACTAATATGCTATATGCTTTTAGTTTTTATTATTCATTACTTTGATACATACATAATTTATTTCAGGTGACTCAAGCATCAGTGTTCTCTACAGAGTATTTGACAGACTCAATAGGACCCGTTTACCCAAGACTTTGTGACCCTGGTCTTCGGCAGGGAATCGCTTTCCACAGGGAAGCAAACGAAAAACAACCAAAACCACAGCTTTATCCCGAGGAGATGATGAGACCAATGGCTTAATTGGTTGGTGTTAAGTCTGCTTCGGATAATGCCTTTGTAATGTTTTAGTATGTGGAAAAGTGGATTGTGTTCGCTTCTGCTGTGCTTTCTCCTGTCCTTATGTCCTGGCACATTTTCCTAGCGTGTGTCTCCAGGACGGTGCTTTGCTGCAAATGCAACAGTGAGAGGAACAAGGGTTAATCATTCAAACATCTCTCTCAGGGACAATATGGTTATGGTTTTTTGTGAGATATGTACGTGTTTTCTATATTTCTGAAGTTCCAAGTTAGTGAGCTGTTTGGGTTATTGTAAATGGGTAATCACTCACTCAGACACAATATGTTCTCACACACACACTCACACACTCATACACTACACACACACACACACACACACACACACACACACACACACAAGAATTGTTCCCCTACAGCCTTCTGGGGGATCCTGTTGCAATAAAACAGATTCTAGATATTAAACAGACATTACAGACCAACAGCTAAAATATTTATTTTTATTTTAGACCAAAAATTTAATAAACATTTTAATAAACTTAAAATTTAATAAACAATTTATCTCAAAAATATTTTGTGTTTCTGTTTTGCCTTGGTATATTCCATTATCCAACCCTTTATGTTGTTGTGTTTTCATTATTGTTATATATAATAGAATGCCTTTAAATAAATACCTTTTATTCCTGGCCCTTGCATATTTTCACATGTAGAGCATCTCAAGTTTATTTTAATTGCATTTTATCATGGTAATTGATCCTAATTGTAATAAACTTCAAACTGCTGTTATTGATGCCATGTCTAATTTATGTACATTTGAGTGCTTATAATAATGAATTTCTGTGATATTGTAAGTATCCCTTTATTGTTTCATGACATGACAGTAATTATGACATACTAACTGTATGTAGCAAGCGAGAGTGTGCTCGGCCTGAGAGCGGCAGGATAATGTGACATTGGGGGAGGTTTCAAGCCAATTATTGTGCATCATTTGCACAAACTTAAATATTCTTCCACAACCGTGAAGATTCTGGTAAATAACAGCAGAAGAAATAATCTAACACAAGCCTCCCTCTCGGGGACAACTAACACAACCAGTTTACTGCAGCACTACCAGTAATACTCTCCATCTATCCAGTCCTTTTCCCCTTGAGCAAGCTTTGCTGGCTCTTTAAAGGGCCTGGGATTGTTGGCACCTGAGTGTGATTACCATTTCTGGAACCCCACTCAGGTGCACAACGAGGTCCAATTAGAGGGCGTGGCCCTCCCTCTCTGCATTGCTGCCAGTCCATTGTCCTGCTTGGAAGGCCTGGCTGCCAGCTGCGTGCCACACTGTATTTAAAATAAAATTGAATTGATCTTGCAAGTACAGTAATAATATGATGGCGCAGACTGAACAATATTCAAATAATTTAGAATCAGCTATGTCAAACTTATGTTTTTATCAAGTATGACTTGAGGTATATTTCAAATTTCTGAGAAATACACGTGCAAATGAACTGAAGTGTGTAACGTTTCCATTTCATGTGGATTTATAATTACTAGGAGTCTGAAGTAGCTCAGCTGAGAACCCTGGTGGAGCAGGGTAACCGAACACATTAGATGAGGGGGGGGGGGCAGATGCAAAGTAAGGTGATGAAATAATGCATGCTGGGATGACAAATGACAACCCAGTTATGTCTTATCACAGACATGCCTGTGGCATTGTCACAACAACATTGAACAACAATGTAAGATCAAACAAAGGAAAAAAAACAAAATTTAGGCAACTGAACTTTCTGCATTGAATGTAAAAGTATTGAATATTATTATTATATTATTTTCTTTCACTCGCAGGATCGGTTATTTAAAGCATCTGACATGAAAGAGCTCCTTGAACCGGATGCTTTGTGAATTTCAAAACAAGGATTCAATGTTTTAAAATTTGGGGTAGCTGTTAACCAATGCATTAGTAGCCGTCATAATGTTATTATCCTTCAAAATATATGTAACTGCTGCTTTTAAATGATCAAGGTTAAACTCTGTAAAGGAATAAGCACATGTTAAGCTAAGGTTGCGGAGAGAGGAGGGGTAAAGCACGAGGTGTAAACCTAATGAACGTGCAGCAGAGGAAACGTTGTTCATTCGACACTTTTGCCGCTCGCTTGCAAAGGCAGCTTCCTGCTCTAACCCCTAGTTTAAACCCCTACAAGAGCTTCAGTTCACATCAACCTTTAACTAAAGTAATTCACATTTTCAACAATAAGCTGTTGCCATATCATGACAGATTATAATGGAATATTATTCCCAAGGACATGTGAGGAGCGTAAGTTTGACTAAAACCTCGGCCTCTCCCTACCCCAGCATGGCCTTGCTGCTCCATTCACAGCTCTGAGCCAATGATGCAGAACCACTCCACTAAGAGGTAGAAGTTATGACCCTGCCAACATCAAAAGAAAGTTCAATTTATACATTCAGGGGGTTGTGCTGATAAGCGCTAACCATAATGCTCATGACCTTTTCAGAGTAAGTTGAGTTGTGTTGTGAGACTTTTTCAAATTATTGCACGCAGGTGTCCGTACTGTGTTTTGTAACTTTGTAACAGTATTTGCTGTGCATAGTTATTTTTCCTTTTCAGTAATACCGCCTCTGCTTATATTGTCTGGTGATGTTAAATTGCATGTGTTTTTTTGTCAATTCAAAACCCAAGCATGTTATCCATAAGGCCATCTGGAAAGTTGTCAAGGAAACACCTGTCAAGGAACCACATATGACACTTTTGCTCCTCACACTCGATCCAGGACCTTGGTCTTTATCCATGTTCCCTGTGGAAGTAATAAGATATTATTACAACAATGTGGAATTGTTCTGCAAAATAATTTGTATGTTATTATTTAGTTTTTGTCCATTCGAACATTGTATTGTATTTAGAGACTGCGCAACTGTAACTGACTGTGGAATGTGCCCTGATCTGTCCAGGCAGTAGCTGTCTTAGAGAGAAGCATATTGAAATTCAAAATGTAATCTTTTCTAAACAGAGAACAATAATGATCACAGTCTCACAGAGCATGGCATGGAATGGCATTTTATTGGCCATTATAATACAATCCTGTGTTTAATAACTACCGGTTGTTATGTAGTTTTTGTAGCCCCTTTTAATGCTGTAGTTTAGCATGGTTTTATAATTTTATAGAGCTCCTTCAATAAAAGGAGTGAAAATATGACTACATAAATGTCAGTGATTTTGTTTACTTTTGTTATGCTCCGTGAATTCATGCAAATGAATGAAATAATAATGAAAAAAGGAAATGTTTGTGTTAATATCATAATGTAAACAGCAAAAACGACTTTAAAATTATTAATGTAGGAATTATGCTCAATAGAAATTAAAGTGTACTCTATTTTCATGACAGTTTAAAAACATTATTGAAGCTAAATTTGATAGTCATAATAACAATAGTTATAATGATAAGTGTCTGTATTTAAGCAACAAACGTACTGTGTCTGACAATAAATTTCCTTTCGGAAAAAATCTGTCACCGGTCAGCCAGTGGAAATGTTTGGGTAATTTCACATGGCAAATTCCTCCTGCGATAAGCAAGACTTTCCCTTCTAATCCTAGAATACAGATATGTTTTATGCAAAGTTCCTTCATCAGACTTGTAAAAGCATAATAATGTAACCATTAGAATATCAGAGTCTTTTTGTCATCAGGGGTAATTCGGGGAGTAAAACCACAGTAAGGTTTTCAGTGTTTCTTTTGACACAGAATGTTATCAGATCTTCACCCAAAAGATAGTATTAGATAAAAGGGACTCTAAGGGGACACATAGCCCAGTGCTACTTGTTTAATTTATTTATTAAAGAAATAACACAACTCCGCCATGTTTCCAGTGTTGTACCTAAGTGGGGCTTTCAAATGCGTGCCAGGGCTAATTGCATTACCACCTATTTTTCGGTGCTAGAGGGGGGCTTTAAGGGAGCTTAACCTCCTTTCTTCCTAAGCCCCAACATTTTTGTTGTGCTTTGTCAGGCCAAGTGGGG
Organism: Hiodon alosoides; assembly: GCA_025775065.1. Taxonomy (NCBI): domain Eukaryota; kingdom Metazoa; phylum Chordata; class Actinopteri; order Hiodontiformes; family Hiodontidae; genus Hiodon; species Hiodon alosoides. The sequence goes on along the minus strand of JAOYSI010008385.1, from coordinate 5,944 downwards.
CCAAGAGCGGGGTTATTGCTGTGGGCGGTAAGTTGTTTCTAAAACTGCAATTTTCCTTGGAAAAAACTAATGAATCTAAATCTTCAGAGTTATGCTTGTTTTCCACAGTCAGCCTTCCTTACCCTGGGGTTTGGAGTATTAGGACATAATATATATGTTCATGTTGTTTAACTTTTCAACCAGCTGCCTGGATATGTACTTGATGTTCTCCTCACCACATAATGTTAGTTAACAGCAGCTAAACAAATAGCTGTTACCATCGACAACTTGGCTGGAGAACTTTCTGTAAAAGCTATCTGCGTTAACGATAGCATGATGGATCAGTAAAAGCGGTTCTTATGACTTAAATGGCCAGTTATCTAATGTTAACTACCTTAGAATTCTGCAAAATATCACTTAGGTACCAAGTTAGCTAATATGTAAATATTAGATAACATCAGTTGGCTAATGTAAACATTGACGTTGTGTCTTGATATTTCCTTCCTTTTTTTTCTTCTTTTTTCTCTGAGATTATTTGCATATAATGCATTAAAAAAATTAAATTAAATTTTGCTTTTCCACAGTTTGGCGTGTCATTTTAGCGAATCAAGTGAATGAATGTTTATTAACGTTATTTTAAACGTTATGCAAAAATATGTATGTTAGCCTCTACACCAAAAGTCTTGCAGGCTCACCCATAATTGTATGATTTTTTGAAGAGAAAATAAACAGGCAAGAATATGAAACTTGAATTGGGCTGTGAAGCTATTTTGCTATTAATCAATTTTGCCATTCATTGTATATTATTGGCCTTAATATTTAAATTTGAAACTATCAACTAGAAAAATACAGTCAAATAAAATGTTGGTGTAATAAAAATGATATCTCAAAAACATTATGGCCAAAATTCAACTCTGGAGACTATGCAGATTCCTAAAAGAATAAATCATTCACCTTGAATGTGGCACTGTAAGTTTGCAACGTTCTCTGATGTCGCTCATCAAAAGTGTTCAGCACTTTTGGTCTCTCCGCTCTGACAAGGGAAACTTATATAAGAGAGTTTCAAGCATATCATCAGCTCATTGAACATTTATCAGTGGTGCCTTAGTGCTTACAGTATATATTGCATCTGTTTTGCAGCGTTTGAGCAATTGAATCCATCACCTGGGTGTAAAGTGTTGTCCACCCATCATGACCAAGCATCTGGCCATGACTGCCTTCCACTCATGGCCTGTACTTCCACAAACTACTGTATGTAACCCTACACTACCTACAGAGTGATAGACACACCTATCAATAAAGGTTTTCTTTATGGTATAATTAACTACGATCAACTCTAGCTTATAAGTAGCATTCTGCTGGCACACACAACAAGCTGGAGTACTTTAATGTTTTTGAGGTCTTTTTGGCTGTAGAAGGAAGTTCAGAGACCATTTGCTGTAATTTTATGGTGCAGCATGTCATCAAATCCCTCAAACTGATACCCAAGCTCTGAACTTTGCTGCAAGAAAAGCGATTGCTCAGTTCTTGTGTAATGGTGTATGGGAAAAGCCTCACTTGTGACTTGGAGAGAGTTTGTCCGCTGATCCATGATGACTTTGATCTTTAAAAAATCTCATAATTATTCCTGGCACACACATTTGGTAGAAAAGCTTCTCACAAGGTAGTTCTCACATCTCCAAACTTCATTTGTCTCTTCCCCCAGAGGCCGGAAGTACGCTTTAATACATCAGCTTCTGAAGGCACCTGAATGATGACATTTGCTTATTTGACATGTTAAGTGCAGGAAATGTTAACGAAACATGTCGGCCAAAAATCAGACAGGATAATTAGTACCTAAAAGGGAAAAAAAAGTCTTATGATAATGCTGCAATTGAGCTCCATACTGAGAGCACGAGAATAGGTGTTGGAGCAATCAGTAAACAGGAAATTTCCTTTTGAAAACTTTCTTTGACATTTTCTTTTTGAAAACATTCACACAGTGTGTTCTTGGTGTGTTAAGTAATGACCCAGCCCAAACAGCTGCTATGAGGCAGCAACTTTCTCAACGCTAAAGACGTCAAGCCACAGCCCCAAGGGGATTACGTCAGTGACATTACTGTAACTGGGTCACTTTACATCTGTCAGAACCAGTCCTGTCACACTAGCAGCTGATCCAGTCGTAGCAACATATTGCACCACTCCACACCTTTTACAGCCTCAGGACTCTATATTATATTCCATTATATATATATATATATACATACATTATAACTATATTATCATTATATATTTATAAAAAATATTCAGAACGTCAAAGGAAGATGGTTTTTTTTAACTTTTTTATAACTTTTTATTTAGCATATCTAAACATAGTATATGATGACTGAAAAAATCTGTTTAACCCTTTTTTTATAGAAACAGCCTGCTTAATAATTTTTGACTCTGATATAAAATGTTAAATTTAGATATTTGCTGAGGAATCAATTCATACATTGCACTGCAAGTGTTGGCAACAACAGGGTGATGAACTTTTGATTTGACTGATTAAATATGTGGTCTTGCTTGACAGGAGGGGGTGTGTGGGCATTATAACACTACATATAACTCATACATTTCAGCAGTTGCAGTACCCAAGTTTCCTTAAAATTAGTACATTTATGTACGGGGGGACTTCAACGCAAAGAAAAAAACTATTTAATTGCTTGTACCTTACTGGGGAATCACACATTGTGTAAAGGTTGTTGAACCTTTTTTATAACGTTTTTATTTAGCATATGTAGGCATCATGCTAACTAAAAATCTAGGCATCATGATCATGGTATTACAAAAGAGAATGTTGTAGTGGAGATGAGCCGTAGGAGGAACCAAAACGTGAAAAAAGTTGAGATATTTAAAGTGAGTAAAACCGGTAACTTCACTGGGACTGCTGAAACGTTTTTCCTCTTAAATTTCCGTTTTAAGCATCAGTTAACATAAATTGACAAAAATTCCAACAAAGATTTTATATATTTTGTGCCTTGAAGTATTTATGAAGATTACCTTTTAAAAATCTATCCCATAAAATTAAGATTTGTACATTAATATATTTTAAATGCATCGCAAAAACACAAACAAATTTATAATAACAAAACCTGATTTATTTTTGGTAAGATTTTTACAATAAGTAGCGACTATAGTGTAACCAAGCATTTATATATAAATGTATTCTGACAATTTTAATCGTTGGTATTAAACAGTGAATTTGATGTGATATCAAGAAGTATAAAATACGGTGATAAAAATAATACCATGGCTGTGTTTCAGTAGAACTGCCTTGATTTTATTAAATAAATTTTATTTTATAGCTTTCTGTTCATCATTGTCTTTGTTTGGGACATATAAGTGATGGTAAAAGACGATCCACTATGAATCAAAAATGTTTTTGGTCCAACTGTTCTTGCAGTAGATTTGGGTTTAAAGAAGTCAGACAAATTAAACAAAAGAAATAGTTGTCCCTTGATCGATGTGTCATGAGAGTAGATAAAAGTAATCTAAAAGAGGGCATAGCTGATGGGGAGTTCATTAAAATTCTATTAGAATGCCATAATGGGCTGAACAGCCACATTGTGAAGAAGCTTTTTCATGTTCCTTCGCGAGGCACAAATCCCCCTACAGCTTTTGATGTTCACATACTTGCTTTAATCCCCCCCACCCCCCCATAGCTACCACTTCTCATGTAGCCAACTATGTTTAAATATATTTCAACCACCCCAAGAGAACTTATATCATTTTATGATACAGTATGTTTCAGCAACTGATATAATGTTCTAGTAATCTACATCATGTAATTTACGTCACACCCCTAGTTGTCTTTTGGTTGTTTTCGTTATTTTTCAGAAGAATTTTCATTGATAATTTCTGAGGCGCATTTTACTGAACATATAGTGGACAAATGCATAACCTCAAAGACAAAAAAATCTATAAAACCTGAGACAGCCCAGGAAGACCAGGAAAAGTATCCAGGAAGTTTAATTTAATTTTCATTAATAGAAGACAACCAAAAGCAATTTAAAAGCAGGTTGGTGGGGTAGCAGGTAACAGGGTAATCATGCTGTTCAGGTTTTTGTTCCCCATTACCAGTGGCATGAAGTGAATAACTAAAATTAGTTAAATATAATTTGCAGCAGGACCCTTTCCGTAAGATTACTGAGAGAAAAAGTTATTCAACATTAAAACAAAAAAACAACCAGAAAAGAATGGTATTCACAGAAAAAACAGGAAAAAAAAACAACATAATTTTTAGTTTAGTTTAGTTTAGAAAATGCCCTGAGACTGGCTTGACGACAGTTGCAATTCTTCAGCATGAAATCAAATTCGGAACTCCAAATAACGAATCCACTTTAACCAGCTGGGGGTAATCTTGTGTAGCTTCAGATTTGCCAAATACGTCATGTCTGGTTTCTATTTGCCAGGCTCAGCTGTGCCTAAGGCTGAAAGGACAATCTCAGTATTACTAAAGTTTTTTTCTGTGTTTACATAGATGCAGCAAATTCCAGAAATATTATAGCATTGCAGTAAGTAAATTGTGAGTAAAAAATGTATAAATTCAATCAAAATATACACAACATAGCACCAGGCAGCAGCACTACATGAATTATGCAGTATATTCAATATCAGTCAATATTTATAAGCAAACAGTAAGAACTGTTGTCATACCAAACCTATACAAATCACTAGTGTAGTTCCTCATTCTGAATAATGGCCAAGTTGTTACACTACTCACATTTCCTTATATTATTAGTTACCATCTCATTTATTCCACTCGAAATTCCTATGCAGTTACAATCACTAAGAAACGGGTCTGCCTTTTTAGAGCAGTGAGACAATGACGTAATTGAAGCTGATGTGTGCTGATGTAAAAATCATGCGTACGTGTGTGTTTTGTCTGATGCAGTGGGTGTTAGTTCTTGGCATCCTTGCATGTACTGCCCACCTAAAACTTTCATTTGCCTCACCTGCATTATCTAAAACCTTAATGAACGAGGCTTTATAAAGGATTAAGGGAATGCCTTTTTCTAAAACAGATGGAAAAAGTTATTTGAACTGTGGATCATATTACTGGTATCCTGACGCAGCAGAGAGTGCAAATTCACACCAACGAAGCAAGCTTGCAGCGTGTTTCAGCACAGACACTATATGGACAAAAGTATTGGAACACCTACACATTACACCTACAGGAGTTTTTATGACATCCCATTCTAAATCCATAGGCATCAATATCGAGTTGTTCCCCCCTTTGCAGCTAGAACAGCTTCCACTCTTCTGGGAAGGCTTTCTACAAGATTTTGGAGTGTGTCTGTTGGAATTTTTGCCCATTCTTCCAGAAGAGCATTCGTGAGGTCAGACAATCAATCAATCAATCAATCAATTTATTTTTATAAAGCACTTTTCAAATTTTTCTACGTCACCAAGACGCTTAAGATACAGAGAAATATGATATGTCCCAGGCTTGAACCCCCCAAAAGCATTCCAGTGGCAACACACTGACACTGATGTTGGATGAGAGGGCCTGGCTCGCAATCTCCATTCTAGTTCATCCCAAAGGAGTTTGATAGGGTTGAGATCAGAGCTCTGTGTGGGCCAGTCAAGTTCTTCTACACCAAACTCATCCAACCATGCCTTTATGGACCTGGCTTTGTGCACTGGGGCACAGTCATGCTGGAACCGAAAAGGGCCTTCCCCAAACTTTTTGGAAGTTGGAATGCATAGAATTTTCCAAAATGTCTTTGCAAGAGGAGGTTTGGAACTCTGCAGTTACTGAGTCAGCAGAGCGTTGGTGACTTTTACACAGTATGCGCCTCAGCACTCGGCGACCCCGCTCTATAACTTTACGTGGTCGCCACTTTGTGGCTGAGTTGCTGTGGTTACTAAACGCTTCCACTTTGCAATAATACCACTTACAGTTGATCGTGGAATATCTAGGAGGGAAGAAATTTCACGAACT
>JAOYSI010008384.1:5068-38367 GCA_025775065.1 Hiodon alosoides | reverse complement strand
CACACACACAACCACACACACACACACACACGGTATGCTTTAGTACTTACAGCAACAATCTGGCGTTCAAGTCAACTTCCGTAACCCTGATGTGAGACACACAAACGGTTCTAACACTAACATGTATGCAATACACTAAATGTTCATATAAGACACACGGTTAGTTCATGAGTAAGTCTTCTGTGAGCTTGTTTTAAAAAGGTTCCTTTACTCCCGACTCCCTGCCTAAGTGATATGACACGCATACAACCCGAGTGCGAGCGTTATGACGGAGATCATGACGACAAACCAATAAAACTGAGTGTGTCTTGACAGTAACTGTGACTTTGTGTAACTGGGTTCCTTAGTGCTGGTGTTGATGGGCTACAGTCAAATCTGAGCGGGCCGGGCCGTTGATGCAGCTATCTGAAGACCCTTCTCTTGCTCTTTGCCGATCTCTCCAGCTTCTGCTGCACCATCTGAAACGCAGAGACAACGCCCATTTTAACGCTATCTTTTTGGTTACCGCCGGTGACGCGTACCGGATTTACTAAGCCGGCGCCCCTTGTTTCCTGAAGCAGAAATGGGGGGGGGTGAGAAAGGTGACATGAACACTTAGCAGGTGAGTAACTCATTCATCGCTGTAGCTATAAATTAACTATAAATATCTGATTATCTCCTGGACTTGGATCAGTCCCCCCACTGATGCATCTTAGCTAGTCACTAGGGCTCGGTCTGTGCTTGGGTGAACGTCTTCACAGACTGAGCTAACCAGGGAAAATGTATACACACACACGCGCACATCTTATTACAAGTGTCATTCACTGACACAATGATGGTCGATCCTAGCCCAGAGCACAGTGAATTGTGTCTACTGATGTTTATTCCAACTGACATATTAAACCGGATTTTTTTTAAACCCCAGTCTCTCCCTGGGATTGTTGTGCTTTACGTTCCCCTACAGCCACTACTAGAAGTGGAAGTTTGTTAAAATGCAGACCGTGCTGTAAGAGTTGGGTGAACGTTATTCTCACCGCGGCTCCCTGTTGCTCTGGGACTCCAACTTCAATGTCCCTGGGGCTACCCAGCATCCTATTAACGGGCAGACAAAGACAGTATGTGTCAGGGGATTTTGCACACAGCAGCCAGGAAAATTTCTGCTGGATTCACCGCAAAAAATAAGTGGCGTAACTTCACAAAAAAAAGATTTTCAATGTCAATTATTTGTATTACACCTACATTTGTTTCCTCTTCCTGCCCCTCCTGGCCCCTGCCGTACGAACGGTTGGTCCCTGCGAGAGCACGAGATAAGGGGTCAGGTGTGGCCACTATTAAACGACGTGTGAAGTTTGCGAAGGCTCCCGGTACTCACCCTCCCCTGCTCTGGGACCTCCCCCGTCCCATTGAAGGCTTCTCTGGGGCTGCGATACCCCTGTGACTGGGGCTGTCCCTCGACCTGGGCCTCAGCCGCCGGGACGGAGAGCAGCCCGTTGCTGTAGGGGTAGACGGAGGCGCCGTCGGTCTTGGCCTCCTCCAGGAAGGCGGGGGGTAGAGGGGGGTCGCTGTGGCCCTCGGCGGCCACCGGCTTGATGGGAGGAGGCGAGGAGGTGCTGTCCTCGCCGAGTTTAGGAGTGCCGCGGGCGGGGGACTGGGCCGCCTCCATGCTTAACCTGGACAGGTCAGGGTTGCGCAGAGAGCAGGCCCGCCGTGGACTGAGGGAGGGAGGGGCAGACGGGTCCCCCGGATAGGAGGGGGGGCTGTGAGTGCCTCCCTCGGCTTCGGGACATTTGCCGCTGACTTGGAGGAAAGAGGTATAGATGGTTTCCATGAAGGAGCTGTAGGGGTCAAGTAGCGTTCCTGCAGCACCTTCCCTTTGCTGAGGAGACTCGAGGGTATGGCTAGGGCTAGGCACAGGCTCCTGCACCAGCTGACTGGCTGGAATGTCCTCCTGAGGGGCGGGGCTGGTCGTTTCGTGCACGCCCATTGGCTTCTCCCCTCCAACAGCAAGGGCGGGGCCCAAGTTGAGCTGAGAAGGAAAAAGCGGACAAAATCAGCCATCTCATTACCACACTGCAAGTCCGCTGTAACTCGGCCCGGCGTTTTAATGGCGGCGCACGAGCGCAGCTTACCCCTAGGTTGTTCAGGAGGCAAGCCAAAGGGCTGAGGCCAGCTGCCTGGCCTTGGAGAAACTGCATGCCAAGTCCAGGAGCTTGCATAGGCGGCAGCAGCAGAGGTCCAGCGCCCAGTAGGCTGCTGATGTTCCCAAGAGAGGCCAGGTCACCTGCGAACACAGAGACCGCCACCAGGCCGCCCTCTAGTGTCAGTGTAGAATTACCACACGGACCAGCTCTGCGTCCAGCCACCGGTGTGTTCCAATGTTACAGAGCTCAATGTCAAGCAGAAACCAGCCTCTGCATGTATGCTCCAACCTATTATAATGTGTTGTGTTGTAAAAACCTATTACAAAAAGTGTTGCAGTTCCCCATCTGAGAGCAGTATCAGACTTGGTGTAGTTCATCTTTGAAACACTAGGTGGAAGCCACTCCCATCTTTGAGAAAAATTCTCCAGACAACCTTTCTATTGGAAACCAGTATAAATCTAGTGTAAATAAGGTATCCACGGAAACATAGCAGCCTGGCTTCTAATGCAGTTGCCGCTACAATAAATCAATGTAAAGAAAGTTTCTATAATTGTTTCCATTTCAAGCTGTGATTAAATAAACGCATTTCCAAAGCCATGTTATGAAAGCTTTGTCTTATTCCAGGGTTTTTCCATGTTCATTTAGACTAGGGATTTTTTTTTTTAGGACACTGGCTATTCGTTTTACTGAATTTTTCAACGTCAGACATTTAATACACGGGCGCTTACATGCTTAATGTTCGCACAATGCCCCATGCGGTTTAATCCCTGCGTTAAAACCATTGCCAACCCAATCCGGTGCAGTTCTACTCACCCATTACCCCAGGACCCAGTAGGTGGGGCATTAGCTGGGGGGGCAAAGAGCTGCTCTTGCCCTGGCCTGGCATGGGGGTCAAGGTGTCGGATACGTCTGGGGCAGAACCGGGCATCAGCGAGGAGCAGGGCGCAGAGGTAGAGCCCAAAGTCGAGCTGGGGAGTGTCACCTGCACAGGCACAGGTACAGGTACACACACACATTATTTACTCTTTTTCCAGTCTCATGGGACCACCTCAGATTTATAACCCAACGTACCCCTACCGGACATCCAACAGATGTAGTCACAAACTACATTTCGAGCTTATAAAGGTCACCCAGAACAAAAGTATTGACTTGGATCTAACTTCTACGTAACTAAGTTTTTGATTTCTTTTCAGTCTTTGCTGATATTTATCGTATCGTGCCCTGAGTAGTATTTAGCATTAGCATTCCAATACTGAATAAAAATGTGCACGTCATCGTAGAGGTGCACGTGAATGTCACCGCAGAGTGAACAAAACCATTGTCTACCTGAGAATGAGCTTGTTGGGGGTGTTGGCCTGGTTGCTGTTGGGGCGCAGGCGGAGGATCAGTAGGACCCAAGGCAGCAGCCAACAGCGCAGGACTTAGGGACAGGAAGGCTGCAGTGGGAAGAGGTGCAGGGAGCAGGACTGACTGCAGAGCCTGAAGTGCGCCCTCTGCTGGCGGGGATACACCCTGCAGGGCCTCCTGGAGCCCCGGGCCAGAGAGAGAGTCCAGGAGCCCGGGAATCTTTTCCAAGGCTACGCCGTCCTGAAGCGGGGGGAACTGCTGCTGCAGGAGAAGGTCCAGGTTGAGCTGGCCCAGCCCAGCCAGAGGCAACATGGTAGCAGCCTGTTGTTGGCTTAGCAGCAAGGAAGCCATGAGGAGTGCCTGAAGCCCTGGCTTCTCACCCAAGTCTCCCGTCTGGTTTGGAGCGTGAGAAGCAGTCGGAGGAGGTGGAGGAGGAGATGGGTTTAAAAGATTCAGAAGATTAACTGGCAAGTCTCCCTGAGCTCCCAGGATGGAAGGCAACATGTTGAACTGAGATGTCTGATTCAGCAGGCTGGTCTGCTGCTGCTGCTGCTGCTGCTGCATCTGCTGACCACCCATCCACAGCCCGATAGGCAGAGAGCCCAGGAAGGGGGGCCCAATCAGAGGGGGCAGGCCGGAGTTCGCCGACAGCAACTGCAAGAGCTGATCCTGGTTCATGAAGGGGAAGGATTCGGCTAGCTGTAACGGGCTAGTGGAATCGCCTGGTGCTGTGGGGGGACCGGGACCAGAACCGGGGCCTGGGCCAGGACTACAAGTGCTTGGCAACCTGTTCTCCGGTGAATCCCGAGAGTCCACTGTCAGAAGGGAGTCTACAGGAGAACATGAGAAATTATCACGAATTATAATATCAATTATGAAATAATAACTTTCAGTTGGTTTTCTAGCCTTCCAGGGACTTTTCAGTGACACCCATGGATAACAGAAACAGGCGTATGTGCTGATACACGCAAGCTTGCAGCTTTAAATCCTGCTAACACACGGGAGGGGTGAGGGGGTGTGATTATTCTCGTCCAATCCAATTGCCTTAGAGCCACCTGGCACTTTTTTTACACTACAGACCTAATAGCCTGTACAATAGTTTCGTCTGTTTGAGAGGACACAACGACAGCATTCTGTATTTGTAGGGTATACGGACTGCTGGGCTCTTGCCACATTAAAATAAGTTATTCAGTTAATTCCATCATTATATCAAAGATACTTGACTACTGAATTCACATAAAGTGTGGTTAAATACTGAGAAAAATAAACACTCGTTTTAACTCCAGTGTTCAGCGTAAATAAGTTTACAGCAAGCCGTCGACATTCCAAACTTCCAGTTCAAGCAAGCAGCGTCATTCATCACAAAGTCCAGACAAGATCGCCACACTTCCTGTTAGCCGACCTGTCACATGTCCAAGTTTGGCCGTTAAAATGACCTCTGGGTATAACATCCTCATCCTCACCACCACCACCACACTTGAGCAATTACGTCCACCCCCCACATTTTAAAACCAAGCTGGACACCTGGAGAGCGGTTTTTCTCCCTTTGGCTAAACTTCCATCACATATTCCCGGGAGACCCACTGATATGACAATTTGAGAAAGGACATATGGTGTCATTTATGACAGGATAAATTTAATTAGCTGGGTACCGGCTGATGAGATATGATTCACAGCGACACAACACCCTGAAACCTCCCCTGGGCCCAGCACGGTGAAGACAGGGAACGGCACAGAACCCATCCCAGAGAAGGGAAAAGCCGTGATAGGAAATTAGGAACCTCGGAGAGCCGTAACATACCCCAAGACTGCTACGCTTCACAAAGCTAAAGGACTAAATACCATTAGGAAATATCTGTGCTCGTGTTCGGACATAAATAAGTCAGATTTTGCAGGGTTAACCAATCTTTGGTGGTTTTGTTTCAGCACTCAAAGGTCAACCAGGGACCTTCGAAGTACTTTATTTTTTGACGAGAAGCAAAAAATTAAATTGAATGCGATTTCTGTAAAGTAATTTTTGAAAAGTACTCTTGCTAGAGGGGCTCCCTTAATCAATACCTTGCAAACAGGAGGAGAAAATAAAACTACACATGGACTCAGAAGTTAGCGTGAAGGTCCTCGGGCTTGATAAGTTAGTATTGGCATTTTCTCACTCACCTGCAGCACTGGGACGCAGGCTCTGGTGAAGCACGCTGCTGGTTTCGTCAGATCCACTCTCGCCCATTCTGTGACCCGGGTACTTCTCCGTCACAGCGATGGATGACGTCGACAGTTGGCCCAGCATACCGAGAACGTGGTTGCTAACATCTTGAGACAGCGGTGCATTGTGGGTGGCATCGGGGTGGCTGAAGCTGACGCTGGGGTTCTGGCCGTGTTTGGGGTTGGGGGCGTCGCCCATCTCCGGGTTCAGACCGATCCCCACAGGAAAAGTCTGCGGGGAGGTCGGCGGGGCGTGGCCGTCCAGCGCCAACGTCAGGCTCTGCGACTGCTGTTGACACGTTTGTACTTGGGCCAAGGAATGGCTTTGAAATGGCTCTGGCTGAATCATGGTGAGGCCTGGGGAGGAACACTGCGTGTGGTCCTGCCTCACACTGGGCGTGGCCAGAGTCTGGGTGCCCTGAACGCCGAGCAAGTGCAGAAGGGCGGAGAGGGGCGGGGCCGGGGCTGGGGGCGGGGCCAGGGGCTGGGAGGAGGCGGCGGCGGCGGAAGCTGAGATATCAATCCTTTTGTTGACCTGGGAATCGGTTTGCTTGGAGAGACTGGAGAGCAAGTTGGGCTGGGCGACGTGGAGGTGGTTGTCCGGGTAAGGGACGTGAGCCTGCAGGGTCGGGTCCCCGGTCGCCCGCCGGGTGTTCAGCTGCGATTCCTTCAGCATGCTGAGCACAGTCGGAGACTTGCGCTGACGCTTCCTCCTCGACGTCTTGTCCAGAAGAGCGACGGGTGGGGCGCGCGGCGCGCGGGGTGCCGAGGAGGGAGAAGGCCTCGACGTGGGCCGGATGTTGTTGTGTAAAGTGCTGATCAAGCCCGCCGGCTCCTGAGCCCCGGGACTGAGGCCCACGTTACTGCTCTGACTCTTCTGACTGGCCATCTGGGCCTTGGCGGCGGCAGACAGGAGGCTGCTGGCCGGGAAGGGGGAGGCGTGTTGCTGGTGCTTTTGCTGATTCAGGAGTTGGTTGAGTGGCAGGCAGAGGAAGCCAGCACCAGGCCCTGGGCTGCCAGCCGGTGGCGTCGATTGCTGTCCGCCCTTCCTGTCGGGGACCTGAAAGTTGCTTTGGTTGTTGTGAGCGGAGTGGGGCTGGGCGTGGCTGTTGGCGTTCGGCAGGGGGCCGCCGTTTGCAGATTCCTTGTACTGCTGCAACATGCCCTCCAGCCTGCTCTTGGGGCTGAGCGGGGAGAAGACTTTGGGAGATCCCACGGGCAGCGGGGAGCGAGAGGAGCAGGACCGCTTGGTCCCAGGAAGGTAGGCGGGCGCCGCCATCCCCGCCCCCTGCTCAGAGAGAGAAGAGGAGGTGGAAGAGTGGCGGGAGCGCGGTGGCGGAGGGGAGCAGCCCTGGCTCCCCGACGGAGAGGGAGAGCCCACACAACCGGCTCGGCCCGCTCCCACACTCACAGATGAAGAGGAGGAAGAGGAGGAGTGGAGAGATATGTCCAGAGGGTGGGCGTCCTCGCAGGACGATCGCTGGTTATGCATAATATTTTGGGTAGGAGGGTGGAGGTACCTCGGGGGTGTCCCGTAGCAGGAGAAAGGGGGACATCCAGGGGAGGGTGGGGGAAGTTTCCTTGGCAGCGGGGATAATTCAGGAGAATCGGAACCGGAGTAAGAAAGGGGTTGGGATCCATTGTAAGGGTAGAGGACTGTAGAGAGTTGGGGAGAGGTGCTGTTGCTCCCACCGAGGGTGAGGTTAGCGCTGCTGTTAACCTTGGGCTGGAGTGAAAGGCGTGGTCGGGGGGAGTAAGTGCAGCGGCCTCTCTCCTCCGGGCCCCCTAAAGACCCCACCCTAGGGTCCCTGCTCTCCATGGTGACGAAAGTGCTCCCTGCTGGATTAATTAATAAAGACAAAAGTCAAACACAGATGCCTAAAATTACGTCCGTCTGCACTTCAGCAAGACGCGCTGATGCGCTCGGTGCTAACGAGGTAAAGGCAAAACGGTACAGGCACAGAATCACCAGTGCTGCAGAAGAACATATGCACACACAGTGCTGTAACAGCGTCAGGCAACATGCCGGGAAAAGTTCATACAAACACTGAGGTAGTAAGTCAAACACAACAGCCCCATGGGGGGGAGATACCTGTGCCGTGGGTCAAGAGGGGCAGCTGGGAGGTCTGCATACTCCGGCAAAGCGCAGCCATGGCAACCACTTTCCGACGGTGGTTACACAGCTTTGTCATGTCCTCCTCCACCTTCCCCGGCCGATGGCTCCGCTGTCGAACCGCTGCCGCGGGGTCAAAGTTAAACACCTGCGGGGCCGGGTGGAAGAAACGCATAAAAGAGGTGGCCTGGTGTGTAAACGGAGCTGAAACACAGCACGGGTCTCACAGCCGCCGACGGTGGCTATTGTAACACCATTGCCACAACATAGGATCTGTTGCTGTAATTTTCTCTGTAGATTTTAAAGTTGAGTGGCAAGAAACGAAGACTGACAGAATAAACGCATTACATTACTTTTCAGACTCCCAACAGGTGGCATAATGATTAATCTGCTGTTAATTGTTAAGACAATGGACTTGTAACCAGGTAGTTATAGGTTCAGGTTCCAGGATTGGCTGGCCCTCCTGCCGTACCCTTGACAAAGACACGCCTGAATCGATTCAGTAAATACCCAGTTACATACACGGGTAAATAAATATTATAACAAGTAAATAAAAAAAACTTAATTTGAATGCAATTCATTCCCTGCCACTTGCATTAATGCCAGCTTCATACAAGCTTAAAATTTATGAATTTAAACGAACAGCACAAAGCAGACGTCATGGCCTCACCTTGTGCAAGACCAATGGACACTCGAGCCCACACTTACAGGTGCTGTCTGTCAACAGGTACTTCCTCACCTCCTCCAGTGAAGACAGCACTGTACTGCTAGGGCTGTGAAAGGATGAAAAGGAAAAAAAAGCGCAGACGTTAATCGCTACGCACGTGACGGAGTGCTACAGCTTGAAATATAAACATCTGCTTACCTGATGTAGGCCACGGCCCCATCCTCCACTCTTCTCTGCCAGCCAATAGGAACCGGCGCAACCGGCGCAGGGACGTCCTCTTTGTCTCCAGCGCCACACTCACTATCGCCCGTCATTTTCTCACCTCAGGGGTCCAGCACCTTTGGGTGGGTGCCACGGGCGGAGAAGATGGAGAGTGGGGAATATGAATACGAAGGAAAACAAACCAGACGAGTAATACGTTTCGTTAGCATTTTCCTTTCATTTACACAAGCAATGGATTCACACTAATCACAGTCACTTTTTTAAAAAGTCTTCATGATTATCTCTCTTACTACGTACAACACACAGACGTCTCCATCCCACTTCATGTTTATGGTGAGGTTAAGTAAACTCTCAAGAGGCATGAGAGCTGTGTCCCTTGCTGGAATTCAAACCCGGGACCACAAGAGCCCCTAAGCAGGCAGCGAAAGGGCAGAATAAAGTGTGGTGGAGCAGCATGGAGACACGGGGAGGAAATAACCAACATGGCCGCACCTTTTCATCTTTATAAAGCCCATTCCAGCGTTGTCCATGGAATCCACCCGTCAAAGCACATGGTCTCGGAACAGAAAGGAGAGTGGGACTCGGGAACCGGCCGATGCCCCCGCCCCCCCCCACCCCCCGCCTCTGCCTCGCTTCTGATCGACCGTCTTGTGCACTCAGCTCAGGAGCGCCCCCTCCAGGTGGCAGGCTGAAATGGAGAAGAGGGGTGAAACGTGGACAAGCACTGGAACGAACTGACATCCCTCTTCTGCTACTACTCTGGTCCCTGTATGTGAGAGGGAGAGGTGGTACAGCAGGCCAGATCCAATACAAACGACTGAGTGGAAAACAGACAGATCCAATACAAACACACAAAGGACTGAATGGGAAAACCGACAGATCCAATACAAATGCACCAATGACTGAATGGATACAGAGAGATCCAATACAAATGCACCAACGACTGAATGGATACAGACAGATCCAACACAAATGCACCAACGACTGAGTGAACAGACTGGTGTGGTGGAATAGTCAAATTTCTCCGGCCTTTCTCTGAGCCAGAGGGGACCACGTCAACATAGCCAAATTCAACAACTGCTCAAAAATCAGGACAAACACTGTCTCAAGAAATCTACTTCACTGTTGTAAGTCGCTCTGGATAAAAAATGTAAATGTAATGTCCCGTGTCCACACAAGTCTGCAACTACTTGGGAGAGCAGCTGCGATCTCTTTTTACACCGGAGGACGAACAAAGCCAGAGCGTTAGAAGTACGAGAGAGATTAAGAGGTGTGAAATGTGTCACAGGGTTTCCCGTTTGAAGTTCTGACAGCAGCTCTTTCCAGACATGGCAGCAGCCACCAACAGGAGAGGAGGAGGAAAAACAAACCCACCGTGGTGAAGAAACCGTGAGAGGTGACAAAGATGAGGTGACCAGACAGCCACATCAAAGTCCAGGCAAGTGGAGGTGCATGCGTGTGGGTGGAGGCGCGTGCGTGGGTGCGTGCGGGTGGAGGTGCATGAGTGCGGGTGGAGGTGTGTGCGTGGGTGCGGGTGGAGGTGCGTGCGTGCGGAGGCACGTGCATGGGTGCGGAGAACGGGCCAGAATAGGTAATTAAGCTGGCGCTGTTTGTCAACATGGCTAAAACGTTACCATGGTTCATTTAGCAGCGCATAAGAAGAAACAGTCTCCCTCTCTGTCAGACTGCAACCCAAGCCTCCCGATGTTAAGATACGACCGATTTCTTTTTTTGTGTGTGTGTGCATCTGTCAGAAACCACTCATTAATTATTTTATATATTTCCCCCATGAGTCACTTTGGCCTATATACCACTTCACTGAAAGCTCAATGAAACTATGATCTTTTTTTGGGAGAGGGGGGGGGGGGTATATCTACATTGTCTGATTGAAACACACATTAACTCCCTACTAAGCAATGCTAACTGAAAAATTGACTAAAGGAGTGAGCTTATCTAAGAGTTCTGAAATTAGAATTAAAGTTACATAAATTAAAATAGTTGTTTTTTAATTAATGATCACTATCACTATTAAAATGTTTAATAGAACAGCCTGATTAAGAAAAATTAAATCATTAGAGTAAAATATTACAGTAAAAAAATCTTAGTATAAATATAAAAATATACAAATATATACAAAGATAATCATTTTTTATGCATATAAAATGTATGCATTTGAAAATAATTTATCAAAAGCAAGGGACCCTTTTGGAGTTTGAATGGAATTCTGAGGTAAGGTATTCATTTAAGAAAACCTTAAATACAATTAGTAAAATATAAACAAACGTATGCCTAGACCTAGATAATATTTACAGTAAGTATTGTTATAATTACATTAATAATATCATATTGCATAACATTCGAATTTAATGTTATCACAGTTTAATGTGTAGATTACTAATTAAAATTAAGTACTGTAAATATCACTGACTTATAAGGCTAGATGCCTGTTAAGGTGGAGAGAGAGTGTATTAGTAGCAAACTATCCAGCAAAGTAACAACCTAAAATGTACATAAACTGCAAAGAGTCACATATTATGAGAAACAAATCTAAAAGAGCAGGGTATGGGAGTGAATTTGAGACAAATGCATAATTTTAAAAGTAAACAAATCCACCATTACTCCGTTAGCTAGTCCGGGAAGGCAGGTCACAACAAACTACTCCGCCATTGATAAATTTGTTTGAAGTGGGCGTTTAGTTGCTAGTAACAATGTATCTAATTTATTGTATATAGCAACTGATTGGAAATGTAAACGTAGGTAAGTGGTTGGCTCGCTAGCTGGCTGGCTGGCTGGCTGGCTAGTCTTGCACAGACATGGCTAGTTAGCTACCTAGCTAGCTAGCTAAATAGGTGCAGCAACATACCTCTGTTTACGAAGTTTCCTGCTTCTTTTCTGCGCTGCAGACTGAGAGGCAAACTGGCAGTTTGACACGTTCGGCGTCGTCGTTGATAGCTAAAACATTCGCAATTAGTTATCTCTCATTCTCCCTCTCTATCCTCGCCTGCTCGTCCCCTTAAAAACAAAGGGCAATAACGCAGGGTTTTATTGCGCTCGTTGCATTGTCGCAAATGACTTTAAATTCTAGAAGGTCCCAGTCGACGGCAGGAGGACCGATCGTTTTGTTCAGCAGCGCAGCTGTCGCCCCAGACTTGATACGGCCATGTAAGCTTAAATTCGGCTTGGATTTGTACTTTTCCGATGCACCTTTTAGCTCATCCCTGTTTTCAAGTTCCTATTTTTCCTTAGGATTCCGTGCCAAAAAAAATCATGGAGTTTCCCCCAGAGCATGCGCACTTACCGAGGGACAGCCCTGGGAATTCCATACCCATAATGCTCCTTGTCCATGAAACGGGATTTTTGAAGAGGGGGAAAAAAAAGGAAAACGACGACGCTAGGAATACGTTTCATATTGTAACCGTTTGTCTTGCTTTCACTGTACCCTTGTGTGCTTAGGGTCTCTATAGGAATACCAGCTGACTTATTTACGACTGACCTTAATGATGACCATAATGCGTTGACCTAAATTGAAAGGAAAAAACTAAATTGCTAAAAATTCCCATGTTTTATTTTTTCCCTGTTTTAATAACTTATATATAAACTTATGAATACGGACGGTGTACAAAATCTTTATGCATTCTTTGTTATTGCTAAGAGACAGGGTATTTGCATGTCGGATACATTTTAATTGTTTATATTAAGGTTCATGTTAAAACAAAAAACAAAAAAACAAGCGCATTTTAAAGGAAAACAAACAAAACACTAACTATATCATGATCGCGGTAAATGCTAGTCAATAAATGTAGCTTGGTAGCTGTCCGAAGAACGGAATTGAGTTTTCAAACACTTAAACGTGATATCTTAAATTTGAAGAGCAAACGTGTCGCCTAACAGGTGGAACCTGCCTGCAAGGAATCCCCGTTTTGAATAGCAGTCAGCACAAATGAGTAAACACCGGATTGATGCTGTGAGTAGACCCGATACAATGCAGGGGAAAACAGTTGATTTAAGTGTGAAACCGATATCCAGCGCGACAATTGATTAAATGACGAAAGGTTCGTTTTTTTGTAAATCTGAATTGAAAAAATAAATAGCAGAAATGGTTTTATCGCAGAAAATTATTCGTTACTCAGTTTAAGCTTCAGGTTGAGTTTGGATTTGTTACAAAAATACAAACAGGGTTCCGGAATTGAGGGATGTTAAAGCAGAGAGCAGAGGTACAAAGCATTTCCTCCAGAATATGCTTCTACAGTTTGAGTTATCAAAGGAGAAAAACTCATTATTGTTCTATAGTTTATATTGTAAATTTTATACAGTCTTGTGATCCCAAGACCAGACTTTTTGTACATACAAGAATATTGTTACTAAAGTTGCTAATTTACCTAACTTGGAGTTTATTTGGTGTGTCTTGTTGGTTATTATTATCAATCCCTTTTCTTTACTACAAAAAGGTGGTGGATCCTTGTTTTTGCATACACTTTTTAATGCAGCTTTTAATTTGTTCCTGTGGGCACTTGCCACAAAATGTGAACTGAGGTTAGCAAAGGGTATTATTTTATTTTGGTAGGGAAAGTATACTTATAACTGTTGTAGTTCACAATAGGGTCTCCTCTGGCTCTAACTTTTGCTTGAGGCCCTCATCCGGAAAATAGCAAGAATCAGATTACCTACTAGTTACTGGAACTCAAGAAATACAACAGTTCTACAATGGAGTCAATTACGTGTAGCTGAAATTCAAGGGAAACTCTAGCACTTGAAGCAAACTGAGGAGGGACTTCTCAAATAAAAGTCACTTCATCCAGGGACAGAAGACTGGTAATCAATCAATCAATTGATCTTTCTATGGCACTTTTTTACATGTCACGAAAACTTTACAGACGCAGTGGTAGGCAATTTACTGGGGCTGGTCCCCCAGAAAGCATGACCATAGCAACGGTGGCAAGGAAAACCTCCCTAAACTGGTAGGAAGAAACCGTGAGAGGAACACGGCTTAAACGTGAGAGGAACACGGTTTAAGGGAGGTGACCATCCGCTTCTGGCTGGCACACACATGCAGGGCCAATTCTGTAGTAGCCGATCCACGTAACTCATAAGTCTTTGGACGGTGGGAGGAAACCCACAAGAACACGGGGAGATTTAGCATATTTGACACTTATAGTGACATGAGCCAAATTTGTATTTGTTTGTATCTTTTTTTTTTAATTGCAAAAGGTATCACAGGTAAGTATACAAATGCTTGCCTCCCAAGCATCTCAGTCTGAGTGCAGACCTAAATTCAGATAATTTAATTTATTGATTGGAACTGGGTGAGCAGAGCAGTGGCACGCAGCAGCGACGCACAAAAGCAGGCTGGGTAAGGTGTTAATTGACACGGATTCTCCTGTTGGTTTCCACGGTTGCCTGCCGCCCGACACTGCCACAGAGAGGGACGTGCCTCTATTCCAATCTGCTCTGAAACTCTCCTGTCAGGTCTGTATCCTCCAGAGTGTCGAAGAGAGGAGAGGCTCAAAGGCGACTGGATTGGAAAAGGCCAGTCGAGCTTCCACGCCCTCCCCTTCCTTGTGCAATCAGTGGTCTCAAATTGTGGAGAAAACAAATATAAATACAAATTGCAAATATTAAAAAGTATACACGCACCCTATATCCCATGTTTTGTTAACTCTTTTGTTAATAAGATGTCATTTCTGTCTTCACCCAGCTCTCTGCTTTAAAAAACAATTGTGGCTAGTATTACCAAATGAACCACCAGCACTGAAAAATAAATCTGTCAAAATACATGGCTGACAGCCTCTTTGTCCCCTCCCACCTGAGCCACACCGTTTATAAATAACAAAATATTATAATATTAATTTAGAGAAAATGCCGTCCACTTCACGTTTTTTTTTTTGTTTGCACACTTGTCGTTTTTTTAAATAAAAATGTGATAACGTAAAAAAAAAAGAATGTCATGCATTTGTTTTTTGAAAAAATGCATGACAATTTAAATAAGTTATATTGTGCTTCTGTAAATCAATTTTACGAATAGGTACTATTGCACAAATGCATGTATTGAAATTAATATGACCTTTTATCATATATTTATTTCAATCAAGCCTGACGTGTGTTTTTTACACGTGGTGAAAAAATGACAATTCGCTGACCCTGACCACTTCGTCGAAATTAAATTAGTAAATCTGCAACAGAAAGTGTTTTATCTTTAGTCTTAGAATCTACATATTGGCACTGTAAAAAATAACTATGTGGTAATTTGAAGATTAGTCAGTACAAATTCATTATCATTTGTATATCGTTTTTTTAGCTACATATAACAGACAAAAGCATTATCTTAAACAAGCATAAATTGACAAGGCGAGTAATCTGATTGTAGTAATAAACTAATGAATCCGATGGATTCGTGTCAAAAAGGAGTATAAATATGTTCAGATCTACGATCTTATAATTACGAAATAAGTCAATCATACTTTCAAACTATGGAGCGTGTGTGCCAACGTTTGATTACTGAACACATTTCAAGCGATTAAACAACGGCTGGGTCCAAATGCAAACTTTAGCAACCCGCGAATCGCACTTTATTAATAACTGTATTCAATAGCCATTTTTAGTAGAGGAAATAAAGTAATTAGGAGAATGAAGAGAAAGCGCTGTTGAATACAGTTTAATAAATGTAATACGCGTGTTGTCAACGTTTTGATTTACCCTCTGACACTTTTTTTAGTTGAAGTTAAGATATAAACGATGGTGTAGAATCTGGGGCCTTTGACTAAGTATCACTGAATTAAAATATTTTGTTAATATTTGTTAACAGTATTGTCTAGTCCTACAACAGCATACAGTACAGACATTTAATCCCACGATGTGGAAAACAAATCCACATTTTTATATTATTGCTGTCATTTCCATCTAAACTATATGAAGATAGTTTTATTATTTTTATTAATAATGATTGTTTTGAAAAATGCTCAAAATGAGCGCCTGAGATATTGCTTTTAGTACCACGGTAGCACGGCTCATAACTTTGACGTAAAAATTACTTTAAATGTCGTTTGGGCCGTAGATCTCAAAACCTATTAATTTATTTTATACATTAATCAAATAATCAGTCTTGGTCACTGAAAATCATCTTAAAAAAAGAATTTTGTCCATGTATTTTATAAAATAATTTTGTTAGTAGCCCCACAGTTAAGAACTAGTACCTTGCTTAGTTCTAGTATAATATTGATAACTAATAAATCGTAATAATAAATAATCGTGCTATTGTGTGCGTAAATATACTTATTCGTGACAAAGAGATCGCGCAGGCACTTGAAATTTGAAAAAAGTCAACATTTGTGGGGTAGCAGGTTCCGATAGTTCCACGTCCTCGCTTTGACAGAACACTATTCATCGAACTAATACGCTCATTATAAATTGATCACAGTTTTTGTAAAATAATTATAAGAAAGCCGTGACAAAAAATACGTGCGCCCAAGTTCACATAACACCAAGTGTCATCTGGGGATTCGAAACTATGGACCCTTTGCAGGAGGAGAATATAAACTATATCACTCAGCAACAGCCACCGGAATCGTGACGTATTAAAAGCGTCTCCACTCGCGCTCAAGCCGAAGTCCTGGAGACAGTATTTCGGTTTTCTATTCGTTATCCTCGCGTACAACCCTCTTGCGCTGTTGCTAGGCTGTATGAATTGAGCGCTTTGCAGTCTATATTTTGCAGGAAGATATTAAGCTACTACGGCGTGCGTTGAAAATAGCATGTTTGTTATCGTCGGAACAATCGATTTTAGCCAGATCAACATTACTATTAATCACTTCAGACATTCAAAATAAAAAATAAAAATGATATAAGCATATTAACACCGCTCAGTCATGCTTCAAGGACCCACTGACATGTGAGTCGGCTCAGCACAGGTGTGGAGTATTTAGGTGTGAGAAAATCCTTTCCTAATTATCGAAACTGGTTCTTTTCGCCGTTCTGTATCGAGATGTTTTGGTTCATAATTTGGACCCTCTTCCAAAAATCTCGCAAGGAAATGACTTTTATTAATGTAGGCTTGATAGACAGTGTTGCAGTTGAAATTGGAAATAAGGAAAATGCAGACAAGCTCTTGCATTTTGCAATAAACGAACCAATACATCGGCATGTGAACAGCGTCTATGCACACCGGAAGTAAAACGAAAGGAGCTAACTCTCAGCTAATAATTTCCCACATTACCCACCACAGACTTGACGCGAGATTTGAATGTATTTTAAATTGGAAAAAAAACTTGCTTTTGGTTAAGGACGACGATAGGACAAATTACTGTATGGGTGTATATACCTTTATATATTCAACATTATTCACAGAATCTTACCCATTTAAATAGCATAACAAAAATGCCCTTTGTCCGCGGAAACTACCCGTATCCCGGTAAAAGGGGCGATTCTCAGTTGTATAAGTCAACAAGTATACACTGTAAAAACGAGTCTATGTATAGCGAATGCAAACGCAAGCAAAATGGATCAGAAACTTTGAAATATCGTCGCATAGTTTTTTTTTTATGTTTTAACGAACGACTGTTAAATAAAACATGCTCTGGTTCTGCCAGTCTTATCTCCGACTGGAAAGGGGTTGCCAAAGATTGCATCATTCTTTTCATGTGACTCCCATACGCCCCAAATTCGTCCTGGCCGTCTTCTGACTGCATCATATCTTTCTTAACACACAAACTACCAAGCAATGGACAACTAGCAAGCAATTGTGCACGCCCTCTTTCTTGCCAGTCATCCACACAGAGAATGTCACCAAGCAAAATAACTTTAATGTGCGTCAACTATTGGTCCACACAGATGACCATTTTTATTCTACGCTAGTCATCTACGGTTAGGTTGTCAACCACTCTTCGCTCTTAGAGTTCGGTTGGCTTACTATATATATAAAGATCCCCGGGAGTTTCCTAAAATTCACATTCAGTGACTTATACTAAACAATGGTTAACATGAGCTATCACCAATCGCAACTAAAATATATACATACTCCAAACCCCAGACAGTCGAAAAAGCGAAATAATAAAAGAAAAAGGGTAAGTAATTTTTTTATATTTATAGAGCTGTCTTTTGGAAGCTAAAATGTTCTGAATTTTGTTTTCGTGCAGTGTAACGACATTAGCTCGCTTTCTCGCTTCCTGTATTTGCACTAACTTTGAAATACCCTTAGATATACTGGCTTAGCCTTGTAAAAAATCTTTGGGGTATTTGTTGGCAACATTCCAATGCCTGTTTTGGGAATACAGGAGCCCATCTCATTTTGATGTGACATGTCTTTTAATAGACATTTTCTTAAAATATCTACCGGGAGGTGTGTAGCTGAGTTTGACACAATGATAGTTGGATAACTCTAACTAGATGGCGGCTCAGAAGTTTGACGGCAGCACTGTGTTGAAAACAGTACTCATTTAATAGTCTCGTTTATGTTGGCTTGCTAACTTGAAAACCAAAAAAGGTCTAATTTTGTAATTAAGTGTGTTATGACACTGTGCTACGTTCCAATGTCTTGTTTTTTTTTTTTGTCCAAACAACTACTAGTTAACGGTCTGGTAATTTTGTTTATTTTCAGATTTTCCTTCTATAACATTGCAATAGAAAATGGTTAATGCGTATAAATCACTGCCTTAACTTTCAGTTCACATATTAATTAGTAACTTGCTGGATGCCGTATCCGTCTTTGTTTCGCTGTTGTGGATTTTGGTTCCATGACGTAATGTAAAACCACAGATCAAGGTTTATGTCAATCTTTGCGTTTTAAAACTCACGAGACCTTGCGTTTCGGCGCGGGGTTTATTGGTCAATTTTAATATGCGTATATATTAATGTGATTCAACTATAATTAATAATAAAAATAATGTAGTCAACTCCATCGTATATTCGGTTACCTACACATCTAGCCAAATATTTTGCCGAGGTAGTTGCCGATTTAGAAAAACGGCTCTTGGTGGGTGTTTTTCCCACCTTTCAGAGAGTACTTTTATACCAATAAGTTAAGATGGTGGTCATCATTTAAAAAAACCAAAACAATTTATAACTGCTTTTATTTAAACAGAAATATGTACGATTATCACAAAAAGTGACATTTTTGCCTACTATCGACTACATTTATTTATATTTAAATATTATATTTTAAAATGCTCAACATGGTTCGTGAATCACATCCAAATACACGTTTTATTTATTTAGTGACTAAAAGTAGTCGGCCTGTCTCTATCGTTACGTTCTAGCAAGCGCTTGTCGATTCTTTCATTTGAGCGTCTCGTATTAGTTAACGGTTGTGTGAGGGTTCTCGATGCGGGCGAGGTGTCGGATTTGGCGCAAGGGGCACTATTGAGCGTCAAATGCATTTTTGTTTACATGAAAACTAGTGACCTAATTCCAGATTAAACGCGCAAAATATTTTAACAAATATCGTGGCAAAAAAGCTGTGTCAGGTTTCCTGTTTGTTTATTTGTTTAATGTATTGATACTTCAGCGTCGACATTGACTACGCACTTGATTTTAATTAATGGCAAGCAAAAGGCTATTGTTGAATGCAGGCGAGATTCATATCGGTCGAGATGCCTGGATCTGTGGCGCAATATTCACTTTTATATTAAGTCTATATTAAAAATAAGTCGTGCAGTCCCAAAGAGGCTTCTAAATCGTACGGCAGCAATTGCACATTGTGTGGGAATTAATGAGTTGAGGGTTCGTCTACCAATTTTAAATTTTTGTCATTTTCTTTTCTAGACTTTTTGGGACAATCTTTCGCCAACGACACGTCGGCAGACTTGAGTAAGAAGTGATTTTAAAAAGGTGAACGTCCTACCTTCAACACTTCCGAATTCGGCCATATACATCTACGCACACCTCAACATGGCTATGAATGGCCGAAAACATGTTAATTTTAAAGGTTTAAATTAATTTGCTTTTGTTATTACATCATTGTTTTTGTTCGTGCCATTTTCAATTAGTGCAGTGCATAGGTTTATTCACTGGGTGTCACTACACGTAGAACAAAGGGATGACCTTGCGTGCAATTTTCAAATACCAGATGTTGTTTCATAAACCTTGCTCTTAACATTTGTATCTCTTTAAATGTGTTTTTATTTGATAAAGCACAGACGATTGACGGTCTTTCTCGCGGCAGGTCCAGTGTGTACCAGTGTGGAAGCATATCTGTGCGTTGCGATTTGTGTGGTGAGATGACCGCGGAGTGGTTGCACCTGCCCCCACCGTATCCCCCTGGCATGGGGCCGCTTTGTGGCGCAGAGCTGGAGGCGTGGTACGAAGACTTGCAGGATATCTTGGGCTCGGACACTGGAGGGGCTAAACCAGCTCGGGTCCCATCTGGTCATGAGGTGGGTGATGTACTGCTGTACGTCGTCCGTCCCGTCACTTTGCCTGAAACCCATTTCGTACGTTACGTTTCCCATTGTTGCTCTGGAAGAACCCATCTTCGATTCCCTTGGGCTAATCTTCACTCTCGCTTTTTCAGAAGGAGCCCGAGTTCCTGGACGTTCTGGAAAGCTGCTCCCTGACCTGGCTGACGGACGGTCAGGTGTGGGGCGAAGGGGTCCACCAGGTGATGGAGGACAGCCCCCACCAGCTGCCGAGCCCAGTCTCCTCTTCAGGGTTGAGTGCCCCGGGGGGAGAGGGGGGAGGGGGGGGAGAGTCAGCAGGTGGAGATCTGCTGCCACCAGAGTTCTTTGAGTTGCTAAGTGAAGGAGGAGCTGAGCTGATGGAGGTGAGCAACGGTTACCTTCCGAACCAGCAGCCACCTTCTCCCACGGCCAGCGAAGAGGAGCTGCCCTCTGTCCACGATTCCTCCTCCTGCTCTTCCTCCTCCTCCGCCTCGCAGTCACCAGCTCTGAATTGCTCTCCCCCGCCGTCCCCTCTGTCGCCTCCAGCTGCCCACCCGTCTCAGCTCGGAAAGCGCAAGAGGGGCAGCACCAGCCTCTCGGCCGCCCCCGCCTCCAAATCGTCCCCGTCCGCCAAGAAGAGCCGGAGGGAGCGGGAGCAAGAGAACGAGAGGAAAGTGCAGGAGCTGACGGATCAGAACGAGCGACTGAAGGCGGAGATCGAGAGGCTGGGGGAGGAGGTGCAGAGAACGCGCCGGGCCCTCATCGCCAGACTGGTCGACAACCGCAAGTGAGGCGACCGTCATCGACGCAAACGGAACCATTGAATTGTTGACGGGAGAGAGGTGAGGGCAGGAAGTGTGTCTCGGGGTCAAACTGGGACGCCGTTGAAGCGGTTAAGCAGGAAGTCGTTGGATTGGATGGGAAGACATCTTGCGAGATGTATCGAGAATGAAAACGGACGAGGGGAAAAGTAGGTTTGGTCATTTTTAAGGGGTGTATTTATCAGCAGGACTGGTGGTGGTGGTGGATCTCATTGGAATGTAGGAAAGTGAAATGGGTATTACCATGTTCCTATTACTCTGTGACTGTAGAGCGAAGAACTTGCGCTGGAGCTTTAGAAAGGAAAGGGTCTGGAAAGAAATGGTTTTGAAGAGGGTTTCACGGGAACGTTTTGTGAGGTGCGTTTTTAATTTTGGTTTAACACGGCTGTATTCGCCGATCCCTTTAAAACATCCAGTCAATCTAGCGGTTACTCTCAAGGGCTTTAAAACGGGCATTGTTAATGAACTCGGCTAGCGTGGTTGCACATCCCAGCTCCGTGTGCGTGTGTGTGAATGGGTGGTGGAAGAAGACATGGACTGTATGACAGGTTTCTCTGATGCTGTTTATACGATAGTTATTTAGCCTATGCTTCCATTGTAAAAAAATTAGAGTGGGGTGCTAACACATACTGGCAACTCCCCCCCCCATTTAAAAAGTGGCAGTAATATTTACACTATGTACTGTGCCACCCCGCTCTTGCACTTATTTTTATATTACTCTTCTATTATTGCCATACTGTATATTCATATCACTTTTAAAACCTGTATACTTAGTTACGCAATACTTGCATGAGGAGTTACTGTAGTCAAATGTTACTTTTTAGAGTACTGTATCTGTATTTCCTAATAAAGTTTCAATTAAAGTCTAACCCCGTGAAAGGTGTACTTGCTTTATGCGTGATCTGAACTGGTTCGGTTACAGAAGTGGTAATAAGATCCAAAAGGCAAGTGTCCAACGGTCTTTTATTCAAAAAAAAGTTGGCTCGTTCCAAGGTTTCAGGAAAAAGAGGTTCCTCGGAGTTCAGTGAATACGCACCGGAGTAAAATCCAGCATAACACCCAACACTGGGTTTATAGGGCTGTTCTTTCATCGATCTTGTATACAGGCACCAAGTTCCCTTCAACTGAACCAAAAGGTGGCTCAAAATGTGGCACCTGACGGTCTCGACATCGATGTATTTGTCCCTATCTACTCAAGCCGTTCATTTCTTCTTCCCTTTCTTTGGGTTGGCGTCAGGACTCCTGCCCTCCGCTACCGCGAGCTGGTTCTTCAGATCCAGCAGCTGGGCCACTGCCGCTCCGATCACGTTCTTCTCCGCTTTCTGGGCCTTCAGGGCACGCACTCTCTCGCCCTGGTGAGAAGAATAGGGGGTGTGGTTAGGAGCTGTGGACCGCGTGGGGGGGCGGTTCCTCTGCCTGGATCTTTATTTCTAATCTTACCTGTTCCGCTACTTCCTGCGTCAAAGCCTTCGCTCTTTCAGGGTCTGCACCCTTTTCAGCAGGAGCGGAGGGAGGGGCAGGCTTGATTTCGGCTTCTGGTTGGGCGTTCGTTTGTGACTGAAATGTGGAAATCCATTTTTACATGTGATGAAAGAAAAGAACAACTCAAAAAAAAAAAAAAATTTCACTGCCAACCACAACATTCCAGACACCAAGCCACAACCTTATTAAATGTGTAACAGCCAACAAATGGGACGCGTGAACAAAAATGATTCACGTTAGTATTAGCATACAGCGTGACTTAAAACAAAAAGGTCTTGTTAAGAGGAAAAAGGCTGGACTTCACTGTTAGAGTTAAGTGCCACCGCTTAATCTGAGCGACAACATTAGCACTGCCCCAGTTACCTGCCACATGGACTCTTCCTCTAGCTGAAACGGCCGATAGAGAAAGGGTTCGTTTAACAGTCATTCGACACCTTATTTGGTTTGGTTTGAGTCTTTTTACAGAACCATCTGGAGACCTTCCTTCATTACGCTCGATCACTGACCTGCTGGCCCCCAAATCTCTTCTTTAGAGCCTCGATCTGGTCAGTCTCCAGTTTTTGGAACAATGGACTTACCTACGCAACACAGAAAGGCAACGTTCAAAGTGGTTCGTAACGTTCACCACTCAGATTCATATGTGCTTTTTAACGATTCTCTCCCGACTTCTCCGAGGATAAACAACGAGCAGCTTTTACACCCAACAAACGGCTTTCTCCTCACCGGGCCGATGCTGTGCCCAGCGGGCAGTGCACAGACAAAGTTGCCCGAGCCCTGGAGCATGGCGTCTGCGCAGTTGGGCGGGGCACAAAGCTGCAGGTTGATGGCCGCGCTGACAGCGGGTATGTAGGGCTGCAGCATGGCGGACAGCAGGCAGGCCACGTTCACGGACACGCCCGTCACGGTACCGGCTCGCTGCCTAGAGAGACGTGCCGTCAAACAACCCGCCCGCGCTCACTGGCGTGCACGCCGAGAAAAGGCGGGCAGATAGCCAGCTAAAAACCTGCCTGTCATCGTCGTCTCCTTTGATTCCCTTCCAGGGCTGGTTGAGTTGGATGTACTGGTTCCCACGGCGAGAGATGTTCAGAATGCACTTTAGGGCATCCCGAATTCTGAAAGAAGCAGTCAAAAGAAGCAATTAAAGTAACACGCAAACAAAATAGGTATTTTTAAGTCATTTCTTATTTAGCTATTGAACCCGTGTGTCCTCAGGGCAACGAATCGAAGTGTCCACGTCCTCTTAAGCAATAATAATCATAATCATAAATAATAATTAAAAAGTGCCTAGGCAGGCTACCTGGTTAGACAGAGCAATATACTTCATTATCAAGCCGTTTCTATATTGATTCAAAGACATTCATTATTTCAGGACCAGAGGCTGTTTCAGTCCTGGAGTCACTCCCTGACTGACTTCATTCGGGAAACTGCAATTATGCTAACGAATCTCGGTTCGTCGTTACGAGCCCCGCGGCCATGTCACTTCACACGCCGCGTGCTGCATGGTCTGTGCGAGGTGAAGAGCTTATTGGAGAGGAGGCATGCCCTTCCCAACGGCACGGGCGACACTCAGTCGATCACGCTATTGGCCGCTGTCGGCCCAAAATCGGGATAAGAAATCTAGGCCATAGGGCTCGGGCCAGCGAGGGCCTTGGGAAACGCTTCCGAAACGGCACTGTGGAAATCCCGAGCTGCATCGCGACCTTGAACGTGCGGTCAGGACCACAACTAAGCAGAAGTGATTTAGAGAAGAGACTCTAAATAAGTTTCAATGCAGAAATAATCCCATCGTCTTCCAAGAGCACACAAGCTGTATTCCTCCCATATTAAAGATAATAAAAATACTACTCAGGTGGCACCGGGCACCAATTGCATTCAATAAAAAACAACGGAAATTCATGGCAAAGAAAAAAAAACGCACCATTTTGCCAATGCGCTATAGAACTGGTCTCGCGTCACTCGCGTCAGAGCGCTATAGAGCTGGTCACACGTGTCACACGTGTCAGAGCGCTACAGAGCTGGTCGCGCGTCACACATACAATTTGGTAGTCCTTTAGTTTGTGATGAGGCTTGGTCTGAGATGTGAAAGAATGGCTGACTATTGTTTCAAAGGCGGCAAGCAACACATTAAATTACAGTCAAATGGAGGCTTGCAGTTCTCACAAAAATCCAGTAGGTGGCAGCTAAATTGAAGTGCACTGTTAGATTCTGTCATTCAGAGCAACAGAGAAGATACTTTAAAAGCGCAGCGCTATCTCAGCTTAGCTTAGCTCTCGGTGACCACGACTAATGTAGGTACCCAGCTGTTGGAGTGGAGCCAGGCCTGCGTGCTTCACCTGACTTTGTCCAGTAGCTGGATGAACTGCTGAAGGTCCAAGCCCACCTGGGCCAGCAACCGCTTGTCCTCCTGCTGAAGCACCATCTCAGGCACGCGGCCCTCGAAGAACTTGGTGACAAACATCCCCGCCCTGCGTCGGACGGAAGAAACTCTAAATAAATGCGGCTAAGCCTTTCCAGGGCAACATAAAGATCTAGCAACCGATTTAGGTTATTGCGATTTAGTTTCGGCTTGGAGACACACCGAGGTAAAGCGCCACACTGACCGGTTTATGAAGTTGCCCAGGTTGTTGAGCAGCTCGGAGTTGTTTTTGAGCGCCATGTCACTCCATGAGAAGGCGGAGTCCTGGCCCTCCGGCCGCAGGTAGAGCAGGTAGAAGCGCCACACGTCGGAGGGGATGCCCGTGTCCTGGGCCATGTCGCCGAACACGCCCACGCCGCGACTCTTGGAGAACTTGGTGTCCTCGTAGTTCAGGTACTCTGGGGAGGGGAGAGGAGTGGCGCGGCGAACGTGAGCAGGCGGCGGCCGACGCGCGCTCCGGCGTTTTCCCGGACGCGAATCCGAGCGGGGCCTCGCGGGTCACCTGTGGCTATGAGGTTACTGACGAGGGTGTAGTTGTCCTGGGCACCAATCAGAGAGCAGGGGAACACCACACTGTGGAACGGAACGTTGTCCTTAGCCATGAAGTTATACAGCTCCACCTTTCAGAGAGCAACAGGGGGGGGGGAGAGAGCGTTCACGTCCGTCACAGAGCGATAAATCAACGCTGGTGAAAAATATACACCCGTCCACTGGACAAGGCAGCTCCAGATCCAACTCAAACCTCTGATAAATTACAGAACCTCCAACAGAAGTTAAATCCCCCAAAAAACTTTAAATGTGAATAATCGCTCAGCGTGGATCATCAAACAGGGCCAGTTTGAATCAACCAAACTGCTGCCATTCAGACCTCATTAGAAGTTACCTGTTTGGGGTTTTTCCACCACTTCTCCCATTGGTCAGTGTAGTTAGCGGTGATCGAGAGGTAGCCAATTGGAGCGTCAAACCACACATAGAACACCTAAAGTGGGGGCAATGGAAAGAGTCTTGCACACTTTTGTTAGGAGTAAAAACCAAGGAGGTTGGTCACATTCCCAGCTGGTGAGAGGAGACTGGCTGAAAGTCGCGTCACTCTGGGTCAGAAGGAACCCTTTCCCCATCATCACCACGTCAAACGTCAGAGCGTTTCCCCACCTTGTCGGCGAAGTCGGGGTGCGGGACGGGGGTGCCCCACTTGAGGTCCCTGGTGATGCAGCGTGGCTTCAGCCCGTCCCGCACCCATGAGCGGGAAATGTGGCAGGCATTGGAGGTCCAGTTTCCAGCACTCATTGACTGCTCCAGCCACTGATCCAGCTGGGACTCCAACTGGAGGCCGAGAGAGAGAGAGATCAGGAGAGGCATCAGGCTCAGGGAGGATGGGAAAGGGGTTTTTCAGGGGTTATTCAGGGGCTGGCATTTCCCCCATGTTACCTTGGGCAGGTCCAGGAACAGATGTTTGGAGGAGCGGACCACCGGAGTCTGCCGGCACACCTTACACTGTGGGTCCTGGGACAGAGGGGGGGGTAAAGACACAGCAGAACCATCAGCGGGTTCCCTAGGTGACACTTTTGCTTTCGTACTCCTTTTCAAAAGTTCCACCATTTATTTTCTTTCTTTATGCATTCCCCACCAGTAAACTCCAAGCAGGGGCCACTGACATTGGCTTCGACCAACCTTGAGATCCACAGCATTGATGAGGCGACCGCATTTGTCGCACTGGTCCCCTCGGGCCTCTGGGTAGCGGCAATGGGGACACACCCCTTCCACAAAGCGGTCGGCCAGGAAACGCTGGCAGTTCTCGCAGCGCAGCTGATCCACGGTGTCGGAGGTCAGGAACCCCCGCTGGTGTAACCGCCAGAAGATGTCCTGTGCTATCCTGAGGGGAAGAGAGGGTAACCCAAGGAGGACTGAGACCGGCAGAAATTTCCCCATCATATAAAATACGCACGCATATTTACAATAGCCCCTTCTATAAATCGTTTTTCCCCAGACGAGACACTCCTCCTCACTCTGTCTGCCGGGCGGTGGTGGTGCGACCGAAGTAGTCAAAGTCGATTTGGAACCATTGGTAAATGGCGGCGTGCACGGCGTGGTACTTGTCGCAGATCTCCTGCGGCGACAGCCCCTCTTCCCGAGCTTTGTTCTCCGTGGCGGTGCCGTACTCGTCCGTCCCGCACACGTACAGCACGTTCCACCCCCGGAGGCGCCCGTACCTGGGTGTGCCAACAAACGCAGAAACGCGAGAGGTGAGCGCAAGCGGCGGACAGGGGGCTACAGACGCGCGGGGCGGGGCGGGGCGGGGCGTCACCTGGCGAAAACGTCGGCGCTGAGCACACAGCCGATGATGTTTCCCAGGTGGGGGACGTTGTTGACATAAGGCAGGGCACTGGTGATCAGGACGTTTCGCTTCCCCTCCTGTGGCAGACTGACGGTATAGGGTGTGGTCACTACATGGCACAGCACGGCACGGCACGCAGCGACAGCAACACAAACTGCCCGGTAACCGGACCACTCACATGGGATGCTCTCTTCCCAGGGGGGCGGGGCAGTCGGCAGTCAGTCCTCGGCTCCAGGTAGTGCTGGCTGCCTGCATCTCCTCCTCAGTCATCTCGCGTTCTGCATCCTCCTCCTGTAACAGACACCTGGCTTCAGGGCCCACGCCCACCCTACACCTCCTCTCACGCCCACCCTACACCTCCTCTCACCTCAGGCGGGTTACAGCAGGGCTGGGCGTCCCTGCGCTGCTTCTGCAGGAAGGCCTTTAGTGCCTCGGGCCCTTTGCCCTGAAGCACAGTCTGAGCGGCGTCCTGACAGGCTGCCAGCGCGCCCACCCGCTCGAACCATCCCTGCACTCCATACAGCTCACCTGTACACACAGAGAAGCTGGATTCAGATAGAAATCTTACTGCATGTACTCTAAGAGTTACAGTAAACCCCTAATCTGAGTCATTTTCTCCTCCTCTCACCTGGCAGGAAACTCGAGTCAGACAGAAATGGGTAGAGAGCCGCCCACAAGACAATATCTGCAACTGTCACTGTCTCCTGTAAAACACAGACTCTGTATTAACGACACGCATCAGTGTTGGTCTGTGTAACGGCTAGGAGTCAGGTCCTCGTTGCTCTGTATAAATCAGTGTTGGTCTGTGTAACGGCTAGGAGTCAGGTCCTCGTTTCTTTGTATAAATCAGTGTTGGTCTGTGTAACGGCTAGGAGTCAGGTCCTCGTTGCTTTGTATAAATCAGTGTTGGTCTGTGTAACGGCTAGGAGTCAGGTCCTCGTTGCTTTGTATAAATCTGGGGTGGTACCAAAACTGTGTTTGGTACTTGAGCCAAACTGCCCATCAATTATCTTCTGACTGACACCTGGCAGAAATTGGGTTAGGGTTAGGATTAGACGGGCAATACGGATGGGGTGCGGTGACGTACTGCGGCGAGGAAAGGTGTAGCCCTTTTGCTCAGACTTTGCTCGATGTGGAGAAGAGGTCTCCCCAGGTCTCTGGCTGCCTCCGACCCCTTCCCCTGCACTACTGACATGTGGAGAGCCTTCATCACGGTGGGCTGCAGCAGAAGCCAAGACAGACTCGGTAAATTAATTACTCAATAACAGTCATATGAGGACAATAACGAGCACATGTCCAATATCAGACACACACCTGGAGTTCTGTTGCCTCCCATTCCAGCCACTGATTGGTCAAATCACTGGCCTCCTGTCCACTTACTTCAAAGAGGTATCTGTCACAGAAATGCAGACGGTTTTCATCTATATCTATGTACAGCTAAACAGGGTTAACATAGGTAAACAGTGCTAAGATTAAGATCTACATTAAGACACAACGGAAGAAAGATCGTTAGTAGTCAATACTTTCCCCTGTGGAAGTTTCCGATCATTGTCTGTGTCTATGGGTATGGGTATGTGTGTGTGTGTGTGTGTGTGAGCGAGTGAGTGTGTGCACATCTGTGCGTGCGTGCGTGCGTGCGTGCTCGCCCCCCCCACAAATAAGCAGCATCTGAACAAAACAAAAATAGGAAGCCCCCTAGAGACAGATAAGAAACATGCCGATTATTACGTAGAAGCATCTGAAACGTCTCCAGCTAATTTAAAGGTTGTCCATGTTAAGAAGGCAGGGAGCCGGCACTCACTGGCAGATAGTGTTGGGGGTAAAGAGGTGCCGTCCACTGGGTAGCAGCAGGGCTGGAAGGGTGGGGTGGCTGAGGAAGGGCACCACACGCTCTGCAGGGAGGATGGGAAATCGAAAACACAATGGCCCAACACAGAAATGCACTGAAAGCAAAGCCTGTGTACGGCCATTTATGCAAATGACTACATAACCAGCCGTCCAACCACCATTAGATTCATTCATTAAATGTAAAATTAGTTGACACTGCCATATAAAAATGTCAATAGATTAACTGGTTGCAAGACATTACGTTTTCCGGAGGCATAATTACGACGCTACTGCTTATTGTCCACATCGACCAATAGTAATTCTGAGAAATGCTAGCATTTTATTTATTTATAACTACAAATTTCCTAAAAGAAAGTTGTGCGTGCAGCTGGGTTTAGTGGTCCCATCTGGCCCGGGTCAGTAACCCGGAAGCTGACGAGGGTGGGCGTAGGCAGTGTGAGGTCTCACGCCTTCTGAGCAGCGTCGGCGTTAGAACATAAAGAACGGACATCACCTGACATAACTTTTATTAAGTGTATAATTAACATTATCTCAGGGAGAGAATTCAGCTGAGGGGGCAAAGTGACCTTTTTGGACGGGCCTGGACCTCCAGGGGCTTCCGAGTACGTGCAAGTAAAAAGATCCAACAGCTCAGAGATTTAACACATTGCACCAACTCCCTCTAAATGTCTTAGGGGGCAGAATCATAGTATTCGAGATTTCAATTGTCATCTTCTCTTTACGCCACGTAGGAAATGTACAGAAAGTGATGCCAGTAGGTTAGTTCAGAGTCTTCTGTGAGAAAAGACTCCGAAAATCCTGTAAAGCTGGCTACTGGGTTGGCTCTGTGAGTAAAGGCGCTCGGTTACTGAGCCCTCCGAGCTGGAGTTCGCCGGGTTGGATTCTAACCGACCGAGACAGCACAGCCGTGGCAGACAACCGGCAGAGCACCGCGGCCAGGGTCTGTAAAAAGGGGGAGGGGCTTTATCTGGTCTCGACGTTAACCGGAGTCTCCTGGCAGCTTCCTGGCTGCAACTTGGAGGATTGGAGGAGGCTAATCGTACTGAGTGGTCTCGGGATATTTACATGCTCTTCCTAGAAATCTTCCTCATTCACAATCCTGCTCCTGGGTGTTAACTGGGAACGCTGTGTGTTCTCCCAACCAACTTCTTAATTCACTGGTTTTGACTAAAACATAACTTGAAAACAGACCTCAGCGTTACTTGCTTTGCGTTTATGTATTTTTTGGGGGGGTTTGTTTTGCTTTTCACGAAAAACATGTTGTTATTGATGTGCTAAAGAAAGTTCAAAAGAAACGTATGCTCTTAAATGTATTTGTTAACTCAACCTTTAAATTTAAAACGCATACTCAAATTCTCTGCGAAGAAATAGCGTTCAATTAATTATACTTGAAGCCCAACTTCATGGATTAAAAAAAATCAGGTCCTCCTTTGCGATATTACAAGATGTGCGTGACTCGTGTAGCCAAACCACTTCTGGGCATATCACAACGAACTCTCCGTAACAGGCTACACCGGTTTCACAAAAATAAAATATTTTTAAAAAGGTGTTTCAGAGAGACATTGTGACAACGTTACATACTCGGGTACGTATAGTTTGACAACATATTTTAAAATGTAGCTTCAATCAACCAATGTTAAATACTGATATGTTGTCAACAGTTAACATTCTGCATTTCACCGAAGGTGGTTAAATAGCTAACTCATGTAAATCCGTTTCAACACATTTACTTTCTAATTCTCGGCGAGGATAGCTTACTCACCGTCGTGGTTTACATCGTGGATGTCACATTTCACTCCCGTCAGCTGCACAGTAGCTAACACCTTAACACAATGTGGGTTACCTTGGCTCACAAATAACTTCATTTCGCTTACTGTGTATAATTTAAAACAATCTCGAAAAATAAAATCCAGCTCGTACGCTGTTTCAGTAACCCAAATGCAGCATGAAACTTTGCCGGTGAATCAACCAATATAGTGCGCTGATGCAACTACAACCAACGGGTAACTACGGGTATTGTAGTTTTTTAAGTTTGTTGTGTCCATACCACAGACACTTAAAGGATGATTTTTGTGGACTACTTTTCCCAGCAATATATTTTGGATAACGCAATATTGTACGTCACTGTTTGTTGGAATTATTCATAGAGGATGCAATATATTAAACTCTCATTGGCTTAGATGAGTCACGTTGAGGGGGTTGAATAATAACATTTAAAACTAGTGAAAAAAAGTAGCATCAGCCTGTCTGCGAATTGAACCACTGTAGACCCGCATCACATGACACTAATGGGCGTGACTTTTGGAAGTAGTCGAGCAGTACAAAAAACCATTAGCTGAATCTACTGCTGGTTAGCTAGGTGAGCGCGGCTGTCACTGTTAGAATTAATTGTAAACTTGGATGAGAAAATCTGAGAGACAATTACCTAATTGTGGTGAGTGTTAGTTCACTTTGTCCTACAATTTAATTAATTAATTAATTAATCAATCAATCCTGAGATGTGTTAATTTGCGCAAGTTTCACATACTTCTAAAAGGAATTAAAATTAGAAAATGCATAGAAAACCATCACAGTACATCACAATTTAACCTAGATGCCTTGGTGTTTCATGGTCGATCATAAGATAATGCATTTTAAGCATTATGTTACTTGAAAATTAATAATTTGTTGTCCGTTAGTTTTAAAATCACAGAAAACGAAAATCCTTGTTGGGAGTCTACAATTGTAATTTCTTAAAGATCAAAATATAATTTGAAACAGAAACAATGATAACAAATAGTTACGAACACAAAACATTGTACGTCCACGTTTTAAAAAATGCAGTTAATTGCTCTTTTATACGTTTTTCCAGATTTATTTGCGTATTAATTGTTGTTGTGTCATTGTTATATATTTACAATAAAGCCGAATTATTTGGGTCATTTTAGAATAATGAAACATGTACTATAACCTATTGAGAAATATTTTTAAATGATTATTTCCGATATAAACGTCACGTGTATATTTACGTTGTTCCTTACTTTTATGTCAGTACGTTTTTGCTAAAGTTAGAGTAAGCAGTTTTATTTTGTTACTTGTAGTATAGTTGGAATACAGAGCGAGAAGCACAGACGGACACTGTCGCCGACAGTAGCCTACAGAATGATGGCCGAAAGTCGGTTATAGTAGTCGGAAAACGAAGGAAAATCTGATCTAACCAAACCCGTCCGAAACAAATCGGGCTATATTACAAATAATTTATGGAGTTGCAAATGTGTTCGTTTTCATAACTTCATCACTACATGTAGTGTAAAACATGGAGAGATGTCAGATACATGTTACAGTAGATGTTTGCGCGCTCGTCTATCCGTATTAAACTTCGACGCGCAATAATGTGAAGCCCAAGGGCTTCTTGATAGCTGTTAAGACCTCGGCATTGCGCGCCGGGGTTGGGGGCAGGTTGTCATAGGCGACCGTCTCGCCGGTTTGCAGCCGGTTTGCAGCCGGCTTGTTCTCAATTATCGAAACACATTAGAACTAGGTTAAATAACACGTAGATAATAGATCTACAGTAGTAATATTCAACAGTAGAATAATGGCCACCGTCTCCTACTTATAAAGTTTTATTTTTCATTCACAGGCTAGAATAGTATAGATAGCTGACCTGTTGTCATTGACCATTTTTAGAGAGACTCGTGGTTTCTCTAAATGATTAGGATCTTGTCTCAGGACCTGTGCTTGCTGATTGTTATATTTTCCTGGATTTAGAGATTTCTGCAGTTTAAATCGGGTAATTTCTGAATCTTTGGTGTTCACCAAAACATGGGCAGGCCTGTAGTTTCTCTTTCTGCTGGTTTGCATCTTCATTTGCCTGCACGTTTTACGTCTGTGAGCCAATGTTGGGTGTAAGTTGCGTCACAGCGGGAGAGAATGTTTGCCTGGGAACTCTCAGCAAAGCAGAATTTTTTATTCTTTACCCTTTTATCTGATTAGGTGCATTGAAACATCTGTGCAACAAAACAGATTGAAACCCTGTATCATAAAGTCATAGATCCCGGAGATTGGCCATTTTCCCTGAAATACTGCTTATCCAGTGTGATATGCAAAGCAGTTTCCACTCAGTTCGTATGTTTTATTATCCTAGTAATATCAGTTCTTACTAAAGGTTATTGAATTCTGAGGTTGAGGAGGAGAACAATACTGCCATTATAGTTTCTTCAGAGCCGAGGTTTAACGATCCGTTTGTAACTTTTACGAATCTCTGGATGAGTTTGCATAAATGGGGAAACTTTTCTCTGTGTTCTATATCTGAGTTTGTGTAGATATCCCTGGGATTGTTCTATCTCTGAGTTTGTGTAGATATCCCTGGGATTGTTCTATCTCT
>JAOYSI010008383.1:0-11547 GCA_025775065.1 Hiodon alosoides | reverse complement strand
AAAATCTTGTAGAAAGCCTTCCCAGAAGAGTGGAAGCTGTTATAGCTGCAAAGGGGGGACCAACTCAATATTAATGCTTATGGATTTAGAATGGGATGTCATAAAAACTGTAGGTGTAATGTGTAGGTGTCCCAAAAACTTTTTTGTCCATGTAATGTATAAGGTTTCTTGGAGGAATCCTTTCTGATTTTGGTTTATATAATGCGGGTAGCTTTGCAAGACTATTTAGTGACCAGCTGAACGAGGAGATTGAATGTGTGTGAAATGGTGACATTATGTTTTAAATATTTAGATTGTGTAAAGAATAAAATCACTGACACGCATGTTTGAAGAAATTCAGTGATGCAACACGCCAGGCGCCCTTTGCTTGAAAAGTGACTGTGATGTTGAACTGGGAAAAGTGATGGATTGTGCCCAGTTTCGACGTGCCTTTAACTTGAAATGACTTGCGAAAACAAACTTTTGCGAGGTGCGCTACATGCTTAAACGATTAACGCTCGAGCCAAGGCCAGGGCTTTCAAGGGAATTTCATCTGGGAGTAAATATTTGGAGAGGGCCACTGGCTCGCAGTCAGGCTGCCTTTCAGGTGCTTCTGCCGGCCAGCTGGCAGGAGCCCAGCGGGCCGCCAGACAAAGGGGCCTCGTGATAGGGGCATGGTGGGGGAGCTCCAGATCCACCGCAATCCTCCGGAGACTAAGGGGGCCACACCGCCAACCCTCTTGTCCTGTCAATCACTGAGTACGCAGAGCCCATATCGACCTGGATCAGTGGGGTCTATTTTATCATAAGGTTGGTTAGTGTACTCCAAAATATTTACTCCCAGATAAAACTTTCTTCAAAGCTGACGTCTCAGCTCGAATGCTAGTTGTTAAAGCACCTAGGGCATTTTGTGAATGTTGTTTATGCAGTGATTTAAATTTTAGGTCCCTGGTCTAAACTGACAGAACTTGTTCTAGTTTGGCAGACTACCTTCTGCAGGGCAACAGCTAGCACTCTCAATCTTCTATATAGCTGAAGCAACTGAGACCCAGGATGTTGCTCAACGGTGCAACATCAGCATCTTTCCAGCAACCTTCTCATTGTAGTACAGTTCTTCAACCAATCTTATACAACCCTGCCCCATTCAACTTCCTGGGAAGGCAGTCTTAAGCCTGAAGGGAATATTTTTCTGTTGCATGCACCTGTGCAGAAGTAAAATCCCTAGCTTCACACTTTTGTCTGCATGGAGGTGGGTGGCATGGAGGCAAAAGTGACTATTTGTTGTAATACATTTTTAATGCAAACGCTGTCACTGGCTGTGTTTGGGTATTTCTTTCCATGTCTGCTGGTATCAAAATGTAGCCCCAATGAACACAGCCAGGTACGCTGTCCAATGGCTGCTGTGTGTCCTCTCCAGAGGGCTGTTATCGTGCCTTCTAAAACATGATTTAGTGCCTTAACTTGTCATCAAGGTTAAACAAGAAAAAAGCGCTATCATAGCAGATAAAAAATGGATGATTGTTGGCATTGTAGTCCTGTCACCTCCCAAAGCACCAGGGAGGTGATGGAGCAAAGAGAAAAAGAAAACATGGGAAAGCATACACCTTATAGAGGCTTCCTTCCTGATGTTGGTACCAGTCGGGTCCTGGACTCCTAATTCAGAAATCAAATCCCCTGTAAAGCCTGGTGCTTTCTGGTGAGAACATCCTTTGAGAATATGTGAGAACATGGTTGTTTAAGCATGGTTGTTTCCTCAACAGTCAGCTACTGTTTATTTGGTGGTGGAAGATTTTCAAACATGTATTTATTTAGTTGCTTGGCATAAAGCCGGATTAACAAAATTTGGGCCCACCCAAAACAAATGTCCCATGGAAGGAGAGTAAATGAGCCAATCCTGAGAAACCAAATCTCTGTTCTGTAACCGGCAACAACACAACCCCCCAACCCCTTCTTATTCTTTGAAAAAACAGCCCGGAGTCGCCTGTCTGTCTTGCCCCATGAAGACGGGTTGTTAATGTTTCCCTGGTGGTCGGAGGCCCCCTGGCGGTTGGAAGACCCTGGGCACTTGCCCCTTTTGCCTGTTTAGCAATCCGGCCAGCGCTTGGCAGATAGTCTCATAGTCTTATATTTTATTCATTTGCACTACAAAATATGTTTTCTGAAGCAGTACTCCACTACTGGTTACGAGTCTTAATACCATCTCCCGTGCTTGAGCTGCACACTGCTAAAAGAGGATTTATTCATTACTGTACCACTTTGTTACTGTACCTTAATTTGTCCATAAATTCAGTTTTGTTTTTACCTTTTGTAAGGTTTGTTTCTATGCATAGATAATTAAGCACTCTGCGTTTCTCCTGCATTTTTTCATCTTGCAATACTGAGTAGAGTGAAAATAGGGAATTCTGATGTTGCTAGCATCACAACTTGTAGGGCTTTGTGCGTGTGTGTGTGAAAAGTGCATCACGGACACTGACCAAACCCATTGGTTCTGCTTAGCTTCTTTAGTGTCTTTGTCTTCGACTGCTTCCATATTTCTTTTTGTTTCAGAAGGGAGCCTGCCAGCATAATCCAGTAATGAGGCATGCTCTTGTGTGCTGGAAGGGAGCCGAGTTGTGTTTAGCCTGTAAAAAAAAAGACCAGTTGAAAAATGTACATCTGACAACGTTGGCCCCAGAGCTCAGATACAGGCATTCAAAAATATCTACTGGGATTTAAATACAGTCTCAGATTATATATATATTTTTAAATAGTTTGTTTTGTTTCTTTGTTTTGTGGGAGTGAAGTGCCTCGGCCGCTGGAGCTTTTCTGAGCATAGTAAGATCACTTGATCCCTACCTTACTGAGGAAACCGTAGAATTGTCATTGCTTTATTTGAGAAGACCACAGAGAAGCAATCAGATGTTTTGCGGGAAATTAAAGCGAACTCCATCCTTTGGTCACCGATGCCACAACTTAATTCAAGCTTCTTCCTTTTATTATGTCCTCTTTTTATTTCTGTAAATAAATAAAAAAAGAGTATTGTTGGGTTTACATCTGACAGTGTTTCCTTCTCTGACTGAATGATGGGGTGAGATGTTCCGTGATTTTGGTACTGTGTCTGCTTGATGAAGCACAGCCTTTGGAATGGAGCTCTGTGTTCTCCAATCTACAGGGAACTGAGACTAAAAAGGTTTCCTGGACTAGTGATTTATATCTGAGGAGAGCCCTATGGGCATTTATGCTCTTAGAGGTTTATGTGTTGAGACATCCTCCTCAAATTTACAGGAAGGACCTGTCTGCCATTGTTTGTTTTTATTTTTTTTAAATTTTAATTTAGTCTCCGCCAGTGTGTGCTGAAATCTGAGATGAATTAAACTGACAGCATCCTTAAGAGAGAAGGAGCATTACGGTTCAGCACTTTCCCAGTCACTCATGTGATGAGGGGGGGCGGGGGTTCCCTCTCGTACAGGAATGCTCACATCCTGTGGAAGTTGTTCTTCTTCTCAGGGCTCATACATCCGACAAACACATTCATTTATAGTATTTTATACTTTTTGCTGGTCTATGTTACTGCTGGTCCCCAATCAGGCGAGTCGGACCGGTACACTCCAGTACCAGCATGGGGACATAGCTTGTGAGTCCTTTGACTAAGATGGCCAGCTGGTGGCACAATGGATTTAGTAAAGAATATTGGGTTAAATATCAGCAGGTTTGTTTCAACCCAACTGGAGCATAATATGTGTGGAGGAGAAATTATAATTAAAAAAAACGTAAAGCATATACATAAATTGAGCCGGTAAGTCACCGACTCTCTGTCTAAAGAGTGAGAGTTGATTTCCCACCAAGTACAGAGAGGTAGTTGATTTCCCTGTGTATCCCTGCATACAGAATGGGAATTAATTCCCCCCATGTACAGAGCAGGAGTTGATTTCTCCCACGTACAGAGAGAGTGTTCCCCGTGTATCCCTTATTTTCAGAGTGGGAGTTCTCCCCCATGGCTCACAGCCTCTACGCTGTACACACCCA
Organism: Hiodon alosoides; assembly: GCA_025775065.1. NCBI lineage: Eukaryota > Metazoa > Chordata > Actinopteri > Hiodontiformes > Hiodontidae > Hiodon > Hiodon alosoides. Next base: position 7,563 of record JAOYSI010008383.1, on the reverse strand, counting down.
AAACCCCTCTGGTTTCATAGGCTCCCAACCTGGGTCTCAGGGGTTTATGAGGTCAGTTTTTTTTTCAGTCTGTCACCTTTGGAAGTACCCAGCAGTGTTCTCAATTAGGGTTCAGCCATGTGGCTGTGGCCTATTTGGCAAAGATGTTTTACTTATCAGCAAATAAAAAAACTGAAGACAATAAACATAGTGAAATAGGGAAGCAATAACAAATGTAGAGTTAGGTCCGTAAATACTTGGACAATGACAATGTTATTATTTTAGAAATCAAATAATGAACATGACTTTCAGGTTTAATTTGAGGGCATTTACATCCAAATCGAGGTGAACGTTGCAGAATGTACCAATTAGTTAGATTGGCCACACCTAATGTTTTTGCTATCTCTCTGATGGGTTTGTTTTGATTTCTAAGTCTAATGATGTATTTTTTCACATGCAGAGACAGCAGTTTGGCCTTCATATCAAGGGTTAACAGAAACAGATTCCAAATGTAAATGCCACACTTGAAAGCAAATCTAGACTTTTTATCTGCTAACCTGTAACTGAACTAATGAGGGAATAACACACACCTGGTCATGGAACAGCTGAAACAACTTAGCAGACAATGTCCAATTACTTTTGGCCCCCTAAAATAAAAAGTGCTGTAATTCCTACACTGTTCACCCTCAAATTAAAGCTGCAAGTTGCACTTTGAGCTCATGTTAATTAATTCAATTCTGCTCCAATATGCTGTGGTAGACAGCTAAAATAATAATAACTTTGTCAATGTCCAAATATTTATGGACTTGACTGTACATTCTTAATACATTTATTTGCAAAAAACAACTGGTTTATCCAGCTTTGTTTGCAAGAAAGCAGCCAGTCTAATATTATGGGATGATAGGAAAATGAGCACAGTTGTGGTGGTTAATTAGGCATGTTAAAACCTAGATTAATTTGCACGTTAAAGAAGCTTGGGCCCAATGCACTCCATCAAGTGCAGAGGGCAGCTTGTTTTACTATGCACTTGTTTGAGGATTAAGCAAATAGACAGCAAAGATTTACCAAGCTCCTAAAGTTTTGTGTGGTGTATGTTGAATTAATCCCTATCTGCTCTGGGAGATTGGAGTGTCTTTGTTTCCATTAAAGAGAAGGGGCTGGCCTTCCCCAATTGCAATTGTGGAGAAGTGACCTCCAAAAGTTTTTGTTTTCACAGACAGTGCTGATATTCCCACCAGCACAGATGCAAGCAAGGAAAAACGCCAATTCAAGTTGTCCGCTTGTTTAGTTTGGTATTACAATAGCTAGCCCGGTAACTAAATCTGCAGGTCACTATAATGCTACCGTGGTAATTAAATCAGCAGGTCACTATAATGCTACTGCTGTAATTAAATTAGCAGGTCACTATAATGCTATTGCTGTAATTAAATTAGCAGGTCACTATGATGCTACTGCGGTAATTAAATTAGCAGGTCACTATGATGCTAGCCTGGTAATGAAGTAAGGAGGACACTGCTGGCCTAACTCCGAAATGAACACTAATCATTAATGAGACGGGGGGAGGCCGCCACAAGACTAACTTTGTAATGATGTCAGGTGGCCACAAGATCCTCCGGGATAGCTTTGCGATGTGGGATATGAGGAGGCCATTCCACACACCTCTCTGAGGAGGTGTGTAGGGCTTGGTGGGAATGTGTAGCTTTGTTTAGAGCCAGGAGAACGGAGATGGATTGGCTGACTGTAGTAAACAGGATATTCAGGAAGCTTAGATGGTGTACTCTTTCCTCCCCATGCGCATCCTGTCAGGAAATTATTCTGGGCTTCCGTTCCGTTGTCTCGGGCTCAATCGAGGGGAAATCCCCTTTCTTGTTTAGTTGTAAAAGAGCTACCTCAACTTGTGTGGGGACAACACATAACAAACTTGTCACCAGAAGGGAGGGATTTAACTCCATAATTAGCGAGCCATTTCAGCAGAGTTGCTTCAGTAAATATGGAGTCAAATAATGGGTACCCAAGTAATGCAAGTCATCTTGGGAAACGGTGTCCCGAGGTTGTGTATCAGGTTTATTTGGAGCAGGTGCCGAGGGACGTAGGGCTAGTTTTGTCATGCTAAACGCCTGGGCAGAGAAGTCGAGTGGTGTCGTTTCTCTCCTGAGCCTGCAAGTTTCATTTCATGCCCCGCCCCCATCACTCCCACGCCGCCAGGTAGAGTTTATCTCTGCCTTCAAAACTCTCTCATGTGCCACAGAAGGAGTTAATTCCTTTCCCAAATTTTTAGTGGAAGAAATGGCAGCAGGTGGCGTAGTGGTTATAGAAAGCTGAACGTGAAAGCACTGTTGTCTTTATAGAGATTTAAACTTTTCTCTTCCGAAAAAACGCTGTATTATAAGACAGTGTCACACAGGAATGTCTCCACTCTACATTGTACCGTTTAATGCTTTTTAAAATCATAATTTAGTTTAAGTTTTAGTTATTTTGTATTGGGGTACTGCATATTTTGGATGAGATGATCCAATGAAGAAACTATTCAATTGAATTGGGACAAATAAATAAAAACACGCAAATAAGAATCGGAGTTCCCAGGTTGGGGGCTGAGGTTTGAAATTGATTATTTAGGGATTGGATTAGGGGTGTGCCTATGATCCTGTGTGTCAAGGGGGTCAGGGAGGGGTTAGTGATGTGGTTTCCTGTCAAGCCTGTGTGTGCAGCATCTCTCCGGTGATTTTCCCCAGGGGGGACCCCTTGGACTGCACACACTCGGCCAGCATCCACCTTCAGTGACCTCACAGTTGGCAAGGTCAGGATTTAGGCGTGGGTCACGGCTCATTAAGCAGTGGGATATTGGATATAGGTTGAAAGTGTGGGGGGTGGCTGTTGCCAAGCATCATTGTAACTAGAGTCTCTCATCACTGATGGGGCGACTGGTCTCTCACCATCACTTCAAATAACAATAAAGTGGCACAGCCCCCCCGTGCCATTATGCCAGCCAGCCCAACAGATACTTATGTGGAACAGTCCAGTGAAGATCTGCAGACTGGGCAGCAGCAGCAGCAACTCTTCACTTCCCACAGGACGAGCTGAGGGCTGTGAGGGGAAGGGAAGGGCACAGAGAGGAGGGAAGGGGAGGGGTTGCAGGAAGTCAAACAGTGGAGCTAGAAGATCAGGGAAGGGGAGCGTGGAAGTATCTTTTCCAGCTACTCCGCAGTAGGCAGGGGATACAAGTTTGCGATTAGACCCATAGAAATCATGCAGGCTCTCTACCCGCATGATCAACAAAGCTTCTGGGTTGGCTTTCATCAGAGGAACCCTGTACTGATTGCGATGATGAGGGGCTCTGTCAGGGCTTTAGAGTTAGAGAGCAAACTTGCAGGTAAAAGTTTTTTTTTATTTTTTATATTACCGAAACCTACGAAGAGCATGCATTGTGTAGAGCACCACTGTGTAGAAATGGCTTATAAACTGATGTTGGTGATAAATATAATCTGATTAAATTCAATCCCTGTTAGCTGTGGTGTATATAGACACGATGTATAAACAGTGGATAAACAAGTTAAGGGGGACAGGTCTTTGTGTAATACACTGTGACCACCCAGAGCTGGCACTTTGCTAGGTTGTCAGTTTCAATTTTCGGTCAGAACCCAACAGGTTCTGGTCGGGCCCGATTTTTTTGACAATAGATTCATAAATGCGTCAGGCTCAGGCTTCGCTTGAACAGGCTCAGTTCTGGTCGGGCTTGAAATATCAGGCCCGATCGAAGCTCTATTGTTACCCTTGGTTTACTGTTTCAGTCTCATCAAATCCGTTCCTAGGGTCTACAGATGATACTACACTGTTAGGAGGCCCTGCTGTAATGCATCAAGCGTGTTAACATGAATGTTAAGAGCTATATAACGATCACTGATGGCAGGGGATCCCCAGATATTGTAATAGCGCCTGACACAGCATCTCAGCCGTAGCTCAAAAAGGCCAGCACATTCAGTGGCATGCTTCTCTAGGCTGGGTAAAACAAAGGAAGTTCGTGTCACACAGATAAATGAACCCTCTCTTTGAGGGACCTTCCATTTCACAGCCAAGATAAGAGAAAGAGCATGGAGTCAGGTGACAAGAACAAGGGATGAGGGGGAATGTGAAAAACAAGCTACTGCAACTCTTCTCCTTCGTGTGGAAACATTGTCTCACGTCCTTTTTTACCCTGACATAGGCGGCTTGTCGTTTTAAAGGTGAAAGGTTCGGTGGCTCGTTTTTACAGCTCGGAGCCACTGAGGTAAGTTGCTTAAGCAAAGGTCCAGCCGGGGTGGTCGATCAGGGGTTAATATCTGAGGTTCTTGGATCTCAGTTCCGAGATCTCTCTCAAATCCTGGGTATAGATTTCATGGGGGCCAGGAGGGGCAAAGGTTCAAAACAGGGAAATGGTCTCACCTGGTGTTTCCTGGTGTAAACCATATGCTAATTCAGAGGTAGCTTTAAAACCCAGAAGACCCCAGTTAAGGACACAAATGGTGGTTGTTAAGCAGAACCCCACTCTGAGAGAAGAGAGCGATTGAGTCCTACTTCAGAGCACGTTCTGAACCTCCCACTTGACTGAAAACTGGGTTGTGAGGCGGGGTGGGTGGCCTCTGTCTGGAGTGTGTGGGGACCTGCAGTGATGAACAGCTGCATAAAAGGATAAACTATACAACTTTAAGCTTTGTTAGTGGCTCTGGATAAGGGCATTTCTATCCGCCCATAAAAATGTTGTAGTGTTGCACAAAGGGCCCCATTCTGTTATTTTCCATCCTGAAATATTCTCCTGTTTTTCAAGTTTTCAAGTTCCAGGCTGCTTGGTCAGCAAGGGATAAAAAAGCCTTAGCCAAATAATCATAAAAACTTACTTTGAATTTCACAGTTCATGAGCAGCGCAAAGACAAAATATATAAGGGGCATCCTTAAAAATTGGACAGGGCTTACATGTAAAGGCCTTTATCATGCTTATTCAAATTAGTGAAGATGTGACAGGACCATATGGACACATGAGGAGTTGGAAAGGAGAGTTCATATGACAACCAAATGCTCTTTTTCTAACTCTTTCCCAGTCAAATTGTTTAACCGGAAACAGGCCAGGTCTCATTCAAGAGGTGTGCAAAGCCGTCTCTCTGCCCTTTGCCTTCAGGCAGTAATTGGCCCCAGCTGGCGTTTCATCTTGCAGGAGATTGCCTTGGCCTAGCCACCGCACGTTGATGGGCTCCTCTCTATATGTAACGTAGACATAAGCTTAGCCCTCCATCATTAATGCCAGCAGTGATCTGATTGTTGCCCGTTGTCTGCACTGCAGGAGTGGGTGTTTTTAAGTCTTTTCTTCTCTGTTTTTCAAGTCACCCGAACTTCGGCATTGCCACATTGAGAGTTTCCCTTTCAACCACAGCCTTTCAATTATTAAATGTTTATATATTACTTCCATGCGTCTTACTCATGTGACCTGCATGTCTTACCGTTTATTCATTTCTGTAGTTATTGAACAAAAAATCAAGTTCACAACTAGCACCTCACTTGAACCTGCAGTTCACTGATTACAAGCTGAATACCTTACCTACAATGCCATTTACCTGCACTATATCACCTCTATATTTCCTCTGTGCCTGAGGGGCATACAGTCTGAAGAAGTGGGTTTCCAGCCTTTGACAGAAAATGTAAAAACGACTGATAGACACCTGTAGCCAATCCGAGTTTCCCCGGCAAAATTGATCAAAGAGAATATGTGCTGTTGGTTTTATGCCAGGCAAGGCCTGAGGCTCTTAACCTGAGCAGAGGTGGGACTTGCATGTGTCTGGCTCGGGAGTGATCACAAGGACACAAGGATTTTATGAATCCAGTCCTGCAGTCCTGCGTTTTAATCAATTGTTTAATCAAATACAAAGAAAACTGTAAAGGAAATTAATCTTCCTGAATACCCATCACAGGTTTACTACAGAAAAAACAACCAACTAAAATAATGAAGTAGACAAACTGAAATGTAATGAAAAAATTCATTAATCTATTTTTCATTGACTCAAGCTTCTTCTCCATGCGAACCTAACATACTTAAACTGGTGAGTAACATGACATCCTCTTAACTAGAGTAATTGATCCCATTTAGTAATTAGACATTAGAAAGTACAAAGGCACCCTTTTTTTTTTTTACAGGTGCCACTCTTTGGCCAGTACACTGCACAGCTGCCCTGAATGGAGAACCTTAGGCTAGTGTAGGCTAGTTGAAATGACTCCATATTAATGTAAATGTACCCTTGCTTCCTCCTACAACACACCTCCATTCTCTCTGTGCTGGTTTGCACACAGAGTAGTTGTTGGTGCGGGGGCTCCGATTAATTTTCACATTAAATCCCAAAATTACAAACTATCCATTGATCAAAAACTCGAGTTCTCCAGTTGACTTGCATTAGCTGCGGATGTAATGCTCTGTGGAACTCATTCTTTCTCAAAACACAAACAAAATAAACAGTAGAATAAATTATCCCCAAGAAATGAAAGTTTGAATAGCAAAAAGTATATAAAGTGATTGGGAAGTGTAACGAGGATGGCGAAGTGCGTCTCCCCGTTGCTATGGACTGTAGCTACCCTCGCGGGGGCTGCCGGGTAACCTAGCTTCCGTGTAAATAATGTGTTCTACGTGTTGGTTATGTTTAATGTTGTAGGCATTTGTGTTGTTTAGTTAAAGTGCCTGTTTTGCGTTTGTTAAGTTAAGGATTGTTGCCCTCACCGCAAACGGGTTTATCTGTGCAGGTGAGGGCTCTCTCTGTGTTTCTGTGTGTCAGTTCAGTTCTTTCCGCTGCCAGCTCCGTCTTTGTCAAGACGGTCGTAAGCGCATGCGCGAAATAAAGAGCATTCATTCCTGAGAAATCGGTGTCTGTCTCATGCTTAAAACTACGCTGAGTAGTAGCTCAATTGCTAAACGCTACATTGGTGTCGGAAGCGGGAAGCATGGACAGCCGACCAAAGCAGGAAGACTCCGCCTTGGGGAAGGAAGAGGAACTGCAGGTAAAACTGGAGGAGCTGGAGAAGCGCATTGCCTCCCTCAGCCTGCAGGGAGGACAACGGCACCTGGGGACAACTGCCAGCAGGGGGCAGCACCAGGCCCCGGGACCCCAGGGGAGAGGCGGTTTCCGGAGCCGGCACCAGTGACCATCGTGGCGCATCACGACCGCTGGGGGGCCCGAAGATCCGGCCGCCGCGCTTCGATGGATCTGGGAGCTGGGAAACCTACCTGGTCCAGTTCCGCCTGGCGGCGATGGCCGGGGGGTGGACCTTGGAGGAGCGGGCGGGACAACTAGCAATGTCCCTGGAGGGCGACGCTCGCCAGGCCCTCCTAGACGTCCCCAAGGAGCAGTGGCTGGACTTCGAGGCCCTCGTCGCGGCCCTGCAGGCAAGATTCGGGGCTACCGTACCTGTGAGCGCTTGGCAGGAGAAGCTGTCGGCGCTGCGGAGGAGGCCGGAGACGAGGTTGGGCCCGTTAGCGTTCGACGCCCACTACCTAGTCCGGCGAGCTCATCCCGAGTTCCTGCGAGGGATCCAGGAGACGCTCGCCCTCCAGGCCTTCCTCCGGGCCCTCCA
>JAOYSI010008380.1:0-11548 GCA_025775065.1 Hiodon alosoides | reverse complement strand
TCTATGTAAAGCGTCTTTGTGACATGGCAACATGTGAAAAGCGCTGTATAAAAATAAAATTGATTGATTGATTGAAAATGGCTCTCCTTGGGTTTGTTTTAAACCTGGTTTTGTTCAGTCAGGGCTCTCTTGGTTGGATGTCAGTTGTGCTCACGCCACTAACGCTTGAGTAAGAAGAGGGGGAACGCCATGAGTCAAAATAACATGGTAGCGTAAAACGTAAAAACCCAGGATATGGCCATAAAAATAAAAATGATCCCCAGTTATCAACTGTGTGTACCACCATTTTCCCGTCTGTCTCAGGGGTAACGGTGAATGATTTGCAAGGGATAAGTGTTACTGGGCTCATTGTGAGGACTCGAAAGCTAGTTAGTCCACAATTTAAAGTGGAAATATAATGAAAATTTGAATAAATTATTACAGTTTGTACTAAGCACATGCCAGCTTGCCATTCTTCAATAATTGCAGCAGGGACAAGCCCTAATCATTTTATTCCTATTTCATTTTTGTCATAAATGCAAGCTCAGAAAAAAAAAAAATTCTACATTTTAAAATTCAGCACTGTGCCCTACACTCTACTTTAGCGATTAAATCGTGACATAAAAAGGCAACTAAGGAAATAAATGAGTAATATTTTTTCTCGGACAACCAGTACTTCACTGTCATTACACGTTACGGTTGACTGAACAATCACAAATGATTTATATCTAACATTGAGTATTGATTTTTGACTCTTGGTGTCTGCCTGACAAATGAGTCTTTCTTGGTATTCTGGTATTACTGAGTAGACCATGAGCAAACTGGCTGTCTGTCGAGAGTCTCATTTTTGATACTAATTGGCTTTGTGTCTCAGGCCGACAGAAACTGCTTGCCCACGGTCAGACTGGCAAAGCGACCATCACTGTCACCCTCAGTCCTGACAGCTCCTTCGGTAACCAGCAGGTGTGTGTGTGTGTGTGTGTGTGCACGTGTGTGTGCGCGCGTGTGCGTATTTGCATGTGTGTGTGCGCGCGTATGCGCGCGTGTGCGTGTGTGCACGTGTGTGCGTGTGCGCGTTTCTACGTCTGAAATATATATGTGTGTGTGTGTGTGCGTGTGTGTGTGTGCACGTGTGTGTGTGTGCACGTGTGTGTGTGTGCGAGTGTGCGTGTGTGCATGTGTGCACGTGTGCACGTGTGCATGTGTGCGTGTTTCTGCGTCTGAATGTGTGTGTGTGTCTGTGCGTGTGTGTGGGTGTGCGTGTGTGCGTGTGTTTGTGTGTGTGTGTGTTTGTGGGTATGTGTGTGTGTGTGCATGTGTGCGTGTGTTTGTGTGTGTGTGCGTGTGCGCGTTTCTGCGTCTGAATGTGTGTGTGTGTTTGTCAGGATGTATTTGTGAATGCACTTCTGCGTTTTAATGCGTGGGGTTTGTGTGTTTGTGTGTCTGTGTGTTCTCAGCGTGTGTGATTTAACCATGAGCTACCTTTCAGGGTGTTTCAGCCACTCCTGTTTTCAGTGCCTGTGCAGTTGAGACTAGTGCAGGATGTTGAGTGGGAGACTCAATGCATTACTCTCTACAACCACCCTGAGGTCACAGTAAGTAGCACCGGTCCCTCTGCATTACCAACAAATGACCTATGCCCCTTTAGCTGGATAAGCACTCTTTCCCTCTCGGTCTCATTAGGAGAACCTGACTCTGCTCCATGGCTTTGGCCACTATCTTGTGTAACTGTAGGACAGCCGATGAAACATACTTGGAGGACACCAACACTGTGCAGGTGAGAGTGCATTAATGTACGAATACAAAGACAAATAACAGTGTGGGAATCCTGCTCACGTTAACTCTACGTAAAAGATCATGTGTCACAAATGAGATTATGGTATATAACGTGACACACTAGTTTGGCTGCCCTCTGAGCTACTTGGGTAGTCAAATGTAATTTTATTTCTCTCTCCTCCCCGGTCAGATTTCGCCATTACGTGTGGGCTTCTCTACCTTGCTTGTCCATGACCTCTGCATGACCTCCCCTGAGCCAGCACAGACCTCCATCACTGTCTCTGACATCTCTGACTTCCAGATTGTTTTCATAGACATAGTAAGGTCCTTCCAGTGAAGCAGGCTTCTCACTTGCAGGGTGACTTCCTGTTTCTTTTTGTTTATTTATTTATTGTGAAAAGCCGATTCTGCTTATGTATCTCGGCTCTCTGGGGCAGTCATGCTGGAAGAGAAAAGGGCCTTCCCCAAACTGTTTCCACAAAGTTGGAAGCATAGAATTTTCCAAAATGTCTGGGTAAGCTGAGCCATTAACCTTTTGGAAAATTCTATAATTCTACAGCATGACTGTGCCCCAGTGCACAAAGCAAGGTCCATATAGGCATGGTTGGATGAGTTTGTTGTGGAAGAACTTGACTGGCCCACACAGAGCCCTGACCTCAACCCTATCGAACCCCTTTGGGATGAACTAGAATGGAAATTGCGAGCCAGGCCCTCTCGTCCAACATCAGTGTCGGACCTCACAAATGTTCTTCTGGAAGAATGGGCAAAAATTCCAACAGACACACTCCAAAATCTTGTAGAAAGCCTTCCCAGAAGAGTGGAAGCTGTTATAGCTGCAAAGGGGGGACCGACTCGATATTAATGCCTATGGATTTAGAATGGGATGTCATAAAAAAGCTCCTGTAGGTGTAATGTGTAGGTGTCCCAATACTTTTGTCCATATAGTGTATTTTTTTTAAAACACTATGTTCTAGATTCCAGATAGAATTTTCCTATTCTTTAAGTGTGTGGATGGATTTAGAGCAAGACCTGGTCAGTAAATCTCTGAGATGACAGAGATGTGTAATATTCAATAGCAGCTCTGATGTTTATTTAATGCTTTATAAAATTATTTATGTCTGTTTATTCAAATAAAGAGTTTAAGGACACTACATGCTGACTTAAAATACTGTGAAATAAGCCGCCCCTTAGGGGTTCAATTAACATATTAAGATTTGCCAGAAGCCTCTAAATTGGGCCATTTCAGAAAAAATTACATGATGCACACCAATGTATTTGACCGATGTTATTGGCTATTTGACTATTTGTTTTTTACACCACTGTTACCTTTAAACGTTCTCATTTACATTGCAGTGGGTCTTAATGTTGAGCTGGTGCAAATACAGACTTTGGTAACAATCACCCTCTTTTTATACAAGGAATGCTATTTCATCTGGCATTGTATCATTCTTAATAGACTGGCCTTCATACAGTTTTGCTGCTGTGCACTTCTTAGACTTTTTGCTTGAAGATGCAGCTGTACAGTTTTGCCTGCTTTGGGGACAATGGCTGCAATTCACAATCTTGACAAGCAAAGCTATGATATACTGAGTGGAGACTTCCAAAATGTGTGCGTCCCCAAATGTCACTGCTGGGAATATATGAAATGGAGTGAAGATAAGAGACTTGAACCAGCGTCTTTTCTGTCACGAACTGGGAGTGCAGCAGCCGCAGTCTGCGTTGTCATTCAATACCTCTCGCAAGATAATTGAAACTGCCCAGTGTGATCATAAACTAAGCTGGTGTCTGTGACCTTATTGCGGCCGAAGGGAAATACCACCCAAAATGTCATTCTGCGATATCTGAGGGACACATCAGAGAGTGGAGAAACGGCTAAGGAAAAGGATCTGGCAACAGGCTGGCTGTGTGCTGAATTGAAAGAGTTTGCGTCAAAGTGACACATTCTTGAATTTGATTAAGTATTACGGTATTACAATGATCTATGTAAGGAAAAGCAGAGGGACAACCTCTAAGGAGAAAAGGGTAGAAAATCTTGCAGAAATGCGTATGACCTTCGTGTTAAATAGAGCCGTTAAAGCGCTGGGCCATTAAAAGTGTATTTAACGCCACATCAAGAGTTCGATCTCCAGGCTGTGGTTCGACTAAAGGCCATAGAACCTCAACCCCAAGTCCCATCAGTAATAAATTATGGATCGGAACTAGGTATTCAGCAACCACCTGTTCTCGCCCCTGTCCCTGAATTCTGCATGAACCTGACAAGCTGTAACTTTTCAGACTGTCGAGCTACTCGCCGTCGGAGTTCTCGTAAATCCTATTTTCCATGCTGTGTTTGTCATAAATGTTTATGAGAATGCTTCACTTTTAAATTATTTATCGTATCAGTGACTGGAAAACATAGAATGTTATTGTCATTTCACTGTTTACCCAGAGGAATATATGACAAAGCCGGTTATTGAGGCAGGAATATCAATGTCTGTTGTGGTTGTGCTTATTAAACGCCTAAACATAGAGAAACAAATGATCTGTCTTTTCTGCTTAATGACTTTTTTTCTGTCATGCCAAATTAGTTTCCATGGTAGCATATTTGTTAACTAGTCATATAAAAATTTTGGCAGATCTGGATTCAGCATCTCTCAATTTATCTTCAGACAGTTGGATGCTTCTACTCTTAAATGCTTAAACATATCATAGTACTAAAGACAGCTGTAAAACTGTTTTGTTTTCCAAAGGCGGAAGGTTCTGATTTTTCATTATAGTGACAAGTGTAATTAATGATGTTGTTTTGTGTTTATACTTTGGTGTCTCTGCCGGTGAAATGGGAGGGGGGGGCCACACCCCCAGTCCGGTATAGGCTTCTCGGTGACTGACACCCACATTGCTATGGTGACAGAGGCTGGACTGGTACGGGGGATTTCTGTCAGCACATTACGCCTGCGAGGGGCACTACAGACCATTACTCAGGATACTGGGGCGTTGCTGACCTTTGCTCAGGTAAACACTAACTTCCCCATCGGCCTGTCTCTGTCCCAGCACACCATTACTGAGGAAGCCTTAGTCTCAGTCAGGTGACTCTGTCCTGGTCTCTCGCTCTTAGCCGTCTCTCTGTCTCCTTTTCTTTCTCACTGTTATTAACTGACCCGCTGCTTACTGGAGAACAGAGAGCATTTTTAAAAGCTGAGTTGCAAAGTGCATCACAGATTAATGCCCCATTAAAATGTCTCCTTAGACCTGAAAGAAACTGAAAGTGGTGGGGGAAATTAATCATTGATTGCCTACGCCTGTCTAAGGATCAACTGTTGAGAAACCCCACTGAGTTCCGGTAAAGGGCACTCGAGTTTTAGCCACAGATGTACTCAGGGATACACAGAGAAATGCTTCAGGAACTGAGCTAGCATTTTTCAACAAATGAGCCCCCCATATCCCTGTGGATTTGTTGGCCAATGGAGCGTGGGGTCCATCAATTCACCAATTGAATGGTGTACTAACAAGCATGTGTAAATGGAAGACTGCCGTCTTTGATAGCCTCCTCAGAGTAGTAACAATGTGTTTTTATGGGGAAGGATTTGCTATGGGCACTGATTGATGATAAGATGACTGAAGGGAATTACTTAACTCCCTTCAGTTAAGTAATTCACACTGTTTCCCTAGCTTTGGTAGGAAACCTGACTAACAAACGGGTATTTATTAGCTACTTACTCATTATGCATCACAACTATTGTGCTTTAACAATCAAATTATAATAACTGTGTAAATAATTTTCCTTAACAACTCCACTCAGAATTCTGAGGAATAATCTTGAAGTTCAGACCATTTATTCATTCTCTGCGGCTTGATACATACAGGCCCTGGTCCTTCCTCAGATCACTATGGATATTTGCACCGTATTTAAATCCTTGTCTAGGCCTTTTAAATATTTACCGGTAAAGATAAAATGAGTGTAACTCATATTGTAGAGGTAAATAAAATAAAGTACCTCTGGGTTCTATTTCACATGGGATTGTGTTTAGGCTTATTTTCCTGGGACCTAATTTGTAGTTTGTCTCTTATGTCGTTCCATGCTGATAACAAACCTATATCTTTCTATTTGTCTCCGCCAGGCAAGCCTGGCAGGTGGAATGTGTCCTCCAGTCAAAACCTGCAGATCGATCCAGCCACAGAGGCAGGACTAGCCAAGCATGCTGGGACAGTTATGGTTTATTATAACCTAGAGGGAGAGCAGCAGGTGTTTAGAGAGGTAAACATGAGCTTGAGAGGGAGCAGAAATTCAGTGTGTGAATTGCGTTTTGTGAGGTATGTTGTGCCCTGCGCAGGTGACAGTAGAGTTGCCTGCCACCCCTGTTCTGTTCCCACCTGATAACCGGTTCCTTACTAACAGGCCCAATTCTCGAATTCACTCTCCATCACGGGTTAGTGGCCATGTTTACCTGTCATTTGTAGGCAAAAAACGCCAGTCAATGTCATCTCCCATTGACTTTAATGTTCAGAAATGACTTATGTAGTTATTAGGCGATACAATTTTGCTGTATGTCTGTATTTGGAATTTATTCAGATAGAATTTATTTTAAGTTCTTTATTGCAGCTATTTGGTCTTTTATTATTTTCTCTTTCTTTCCTTCTCCAGAAGGAAGCAATAAAAAAAAAGCTCCAACCTCATTCAGAGCTGCGTTGTCCCCTTCACTTCAGTGCCCCCTACCTGCAGTTCAGCACACTTCAGGCTGTCTTTTACGCCACTCCTTTCTACCACATCAATACCGCTACAGGAGGCATTTTCATAGACTTTGTTTACAGGAAACTTGAAAAGTATTAAATAATACTGAGTAATACAAGTTTACATTTTATTACGGGTCAGGAAATAATAAAGAAACGCTAATTGAAGCAGATGTTTGATTATATTACTTAGCCGTTGACTGATGCACCCTTCTCCCTTCATATTCTGTCTAGGGCAATACAGCTGTGCTGTGTCAGCGCTCCCCAGTCTGACTGTCCACCACCTCCTCGCCTCCCTTCCCGTCTCCATCTTTCTCTCTGCTTCCCTGCATGAAGGCCGACCCTCTCTCCATCCACACACGCTGTCCACCTACCATCCAGCTGGCTTCCCACTGAGCCGTCTGTGTTGGGCACCAAGAAACCCGAAAGCAGGAGAGGGATGGATTGGTGAAAGTCGTGGACTGCAGTCTCTCGCCGATGTGTGCACTTCCCCACGTCTGCTCTGAGGAACCCACTCAGGTGGTCCGGTCCAGGACAAGACCTCCCCATCTACAATCAACTGACTACCCAGACGCACACAGTCACAGTGTACGTGCTGACCCAGGGTATCTCTGAGAAAGGTCAGTGTAATTCAAACTGCGCCCCCCCCACAGGAGTGTATGCTTGTATGCAAGTATTGGACGTGTTTACAGCTGAAACTGGTCTGCTGACTGGACCCAGAACCCCAGCTGCTGGACATTGAACTCATCACAGCCTTTGCTGTGCTGGCAACCACCACTTCCCTATTCATAGGTAACCAATTTACTTCAAATACTGTTTAAGTATCAGTGCTTTCCCACATGGTCCTGTTGACCTTCAGAGAACTAACTAAATGGATTTGCCTATGTAACCATGCATTTTTACAGGCCTTGCTGCAGACTGCCTTTAAATTCCATGGTTGCCGTGTACAATGCCATTCTGAGTCGCACCCAGACTGTGCCAGTGGTGTACATGCCCACACTAAATACAGACAAGCTCTTAATTCCTTTGTACTACTCATTAGGATTGTATGCATCAAGCAGTCAGGATTCACCTTTATTTCCGCTGTGGATTGCGAGCTCAGATAACAGGATTGCCTTCTCTCAATGGGATGGATGGTTGTACTACCAACAGACAAACGCCCAGAGAAGACGCTGGCTAACGGCGTTCTGATCTTCCACTCTCTACAAGTCCTCCCAATATAGTCCTGTTTAAATTCAAATGAAGAGTTTTCCCCTTTCCTTTCCATAAACTGACCGCAAGACGGGTAATTTTTGCATTAGCAAAAATCAGTGAACCTGAGTGACCCAATAGTTTTATACCATGGGGTTAGCAGAATTAAGAATAAGAATGCAATAAAATGTAATCTGCCAAAAAGACATGATCCCTTAGCGAAAAAGTTTTTTATTGGGCAAAAGACAGGTTCGGTATTGGAGTTACAGAGAGTCAGTCCAGCCAGTTTGGTCCCTTCCATTGCTGAAAGGGCAATGGGAATATTTACCCTACGCCTTAGGTGGAGTACATACAACCCCTTAGGTCCCAACTTCAGTTAACAGCCAGTTGAGTCACTGGAATCCTGACGCCGAACCCATCTCAGCCCTACGAAGTCTTCCCAGTCAGACACCAGCAGAAATGGCTAGTGCTGCTTTCTCCTGAACGAGCATCCTGAAAGATGAACAGTATTTATAGGAAAATGCAGAACACACCCCCAACATTAAACAAAAAGCCATGCAATACTAATTTTAGTTAACTGAAGTGACCCAAGGCAAACACTCAAACTAGTATGCCAATGAAACAAATTTGCTAAAACTGCAACAGAAGAAAATGCACCCAAATCCGGAGCATACGGTGACTGACCTTCTGTGAGACGGGCTTTCCCACCAGTGGGCTGGCACAGCACTGTGGAGCAGCCCACACACAGAACCACAGTCTGCGCATGGCTAAACACTGTGGTGATCTTGTAGCATCCTGCAAACGAGGAACAAAATCAATTCCTACCGTTTCTCAGCTAAAGCCACAGTTGACACACCTCTGCTTCACGACTTCCTGCAGATTTCACCTTTGTGTACTACAGAACACTAAAAGCATCAGCACCAGCCTACTCCTTGGGAGTGCAGATGCCAGCTTATAGAGCACGGTATGTTGCGACCTTGAAAGACCTACCTGGACACTTGACATCCATGAAGTATGAGTTGGGGCTCTGAACAAGACGCTTCTTTTTGTGCCTCCTCTTCTCTTCCTCAGGGGATGGGTGCAACAGGTCTTTTGCAAGCTGAAGGGAAAACGTAGTCCATTTTAAGTAGCAGTTACCCAATTTAACCAAGACCAGAGACCATTTCCCCCTAAACACATTGATAGACATAATAAATCAATTTTGAGAACTACAACTAAGAAACTGTTATAGCAATAACATTTCATACAAAATTATATCACCTACTGGCGTATTCCTAATGACGCGATCAAACAAAAGACGTTCTGTACCTAGCTGTGACGCACAAACTTAGTCATGGAAAAAATACCCCCAAACAAACATGTTATTTACCACGTAATTGGTAAAACGCGTCAATAACATACTACGTCGTGTAGCACGCTTTACATATCTACCAAACGAAGAGCGACATTAGGGTTAATCTCGCTTTTCGTTTTACATCGAATTAGATATAACTGCAATTCCAAACACGATATATTGGCAATATAGCAAAAATGACGAATACAGTATTCAAGTTTTTGAAAGATAAAAAATACATATATTGCTAGCTAGATTTACTGGATTTCATCTAACAATTCCTGGTGCGTCAGAATCGCCCTTCACGTAGTTGCAATGAATTTAAGACTACCAGGGTAAAGGACCTGAACACGTTTAAAATAAATAATCCATACAACCGTAAGTGATTGAATTTACATAAATATCTAATACAAAGCCAACCACTTAAGACGCTTAACTTAAATACGATGTCTATTCACGCCATGCTTTGCGTTATATGTACGTCGCCATCTTGTCATATCTTATCAAAGCTACGGTCCTAACATTCACTCGACAAGATATTTTTTCTACGAATACCCGACGAAAAGGTTTAATAAATACGTCAAATGGTACGTGAACTTCTTGTGAACCGATCGGTCTGGTGCGGCTTAAATGACTATGTGTTTTTCTTTGTAAAAATAGATTTTGTCTACGGGTTAGACACTTACTGGCATGTTGGCGAGTTTGCAGCCGCTGCCGAAAAGAAGGAAAAACCGGAAACAGGCTCCTAATATAAACGGGGCTCGCGAGCAGGGGCAGGAAGTACCCAATATGCCATTTTTTAAAGTTACGTGTAAATAGAAAATAATGGGCTAGTGTCGGTGGCCATGCTTATGAGGTCAAATATAGAACAGTAGTTTTTTTTCAATTATTGTAAAAGTTATGTGTGCAAATTTAAAAGCCTCAAACTTCTGTAGTTCTACCACAAACGATCAATCATGTTAGTCGGATAACATTAATTAAACTAATCGTTAAACTGATTAACTGAACAATTTTAAATAGGTTGATCCTATAGTAGGTATCCTACTTGTGGAATTTCGCCATTCACACTACCAAAATTTAGTAACGAATGTTTTCAATTGACATGTTCGTTAACAGAGAACACCAGCCGCTTTGTCATTTAAACGATTTATTTATGTTATGCACAAAAAATACCAGAAATTAAACTAAAAAACAAAACAACAACAAAAAGAAACAAACAAACAAAAAACGATCGAAAACAATAACAATGAAGCAGACTTAATCCATACAGAAGGATGCACTAACTGAAAAGAAACCTTGTAACCCACATAAATTCAGAAATCTCTACAATTCTACTAAACTCCTAGAATGGGGATGCATTGTTCCAGTCATTTGGAAAGATGTTTTATTTTACTTTATAACTCACAATAATTAAGAGTACATTTGTTTTATCTAAATATATGTAACACGTTGCTTGAACAATTGGTAGCTGGCTAATTTTATACAGTCAACATTTTACTTAATATCCAATATTACACACAGATTCGTCCCATTAAATTGTATTTTATTCCAAACTAAGAAGCTTCAATATCAAGTAAAAGGCCTCCCCCTGTTGGTTTAAATCTCTGTATCCAGATTTCTCTGCCCCACTCCCTTCTCTCCGAACGGAATGTTTGCGAACGTCATCCTCCCCACGTAAGCCTACGGGAACTTAAAATACAAAGTTTTGTGCCAAAACGCGAATATGTTAATCGTCCCTCCTGGAAAAAGTTAAATGTTTGGCTCACTCTGTTAGAATGTAATTCAACGCAATACATTTAAAACTATTAAATGAGCGGTACCTACTGAGACGGAACTTAATTGAACTTTCACTTTTTCCTTGTCTTTTTGCTCGGAAGAAAAGAAAACTTGAAGAGGACGGGAATCTGTCGATGATTGTTTAGTGGGTTAAAAGAAAAAGAAAATTAAGACAAATACTTTCCGCGTTGAAAAAGTTATAGAAAGAAAGAGAGGTACACATAGGCGAGGAAGATTTATGATAGCGGAAAAGTTAACTTTAACACCTATTTTCGCTCACTCGTTATAAACATTGAACACAACTATGGCGAAGAAATATGATTTCCTATTTAAATTATTGTTAATCGGAGACAGTGGGGTTGGCAAAACCTGTTTGATCATCCGATTCGCAGAGGACAACTTCAACTCAACGTACATATCGACCATCGGTAATTATCTGTAACGTATCAGTATCTTTTCTTACCACTACATACTGCTGTCACGTCTGTATTGTTGATGTCTAAGTCTTACTTCTGCCACCACTGGTGTATCATTGTTTTTACCACACGACTACCATGAGCCTCCCTTTGCTCTCGCTTTCACGCTCCCAGAATGCCATGTTCGTGTCAGAACCTGTTTGTATGTCAGCACCTTTCTTTTCTCTTTTAATACAGGTTTTTTTTCTCTGTCTAACGTTCTTTTTCTCTGTCGTTACTGTAACCCCCTTTACCTCCTGCTCAACAATGACCTGTTACCCCAATAACCTCCTGCTCATCCATGCCCTGTGACCCCCATAACCTCCTGCTT
>JAOYSI010008379.1:0-11550 GCA_025775065.1 Hiodon alosoides | reverse complement strand
TGTGTGTGTGTGTGTGTGTGTGTGTGTGTGTGTGTGTGTGTGTGTGTGTGTGTGTGTGTGTGTGTGTGTGTGGTGAGATGAGGTGAGGTGTAGTGAGGCACTCTCCACTCTGCATTTGCACTCTCAGCTTTCTCAACCACTATTCTCCACCACAGGGGTCAACCTAACAACACAGTCGTATTTTTTAAGAGATACTTCAAACTCAATTTCCCAATGTTGAGGGTGTCATCAAGTTTCATGCTGATTAAACAAAATTAGTAATTCAGAGATGTCAAACTTCTAAATGGGTCTTGGGAGACCCCGACCTAAAAGAAGGGTTAAACTCAATCAGCACTTGTTATTATAAAGGCTGCCCAGATTATACAGCCTTAAATGGAAGTACCCTGAGGGACTGGAATGCTGCAGTTTTCATGTTGAGGAAAAGGATCAGTCATCAAGTTTCCTTCACTGCATTTTGTTGTAGAGAGGTAAAATAGAAGGATTGTCTTTACTTCTAAAGAAATGCATTGTCACAAACAAATTTCCCCTGAAAACAAGGCCATAAACGAAGAAATGCCACTCACAGAATACTGATGATAGTAACCGTGACCAGGAAGATGGCAATGAAAGAATCTTCTTTTGGTTATTTGGTATGGATTTGATGTTTAGTATCAAAGTAAATTTCTCACATAACTATTTAATCGAAATATCACATAATATTTAAATATTTCTATTTACAAAATAAAATAGGAAACAAACTATGAAGTACATAGAGAGAAAAGTAAAGATTTTATACAACTTTTTAAACAATGTCAATGTACTATTGGTAACATGAATAAACAAAGATTATACAATTATATTTTTCATATGAAGACTATTATGTTTAAAAATAATTTGTTAATAAAAAAAAGTGACAGTACAAGAGCTTGCTGAGTGATGTAACTCAAGGCCTGTAAGGCCCTCACACACATCCAATTAATGGATTCAACATTTACAAAGTTTGTGGATTGTCTTGACCTCAAAACTACAAACTACAAATAAGCCTTGCTCAGACTGCTCTCCAACTCCCTGACTTGACTGATTGCAAGGCCTATCTGTTGGCCTCAGAAGTAGCCACCAAAACGAAATTGGAAACCACAACGGTAAAAGCAAGTTTTCTGCTATAGCTATCAGTATTTTGATTCATTATTTGCCATTATTTGATTAATCTACCAATGAATGTGATTTTAAAACAATGTTACAAGGCGTTCCATGCCTAGTAATAATATCGGGATCTTAACTGTTAAAACGTACTCTTTATTGATGGATTTCATTGTTTGACAGCATTAGATAATATGATCGATATCTGAATTAGGCTTCAACGTGAAAAAACTGTATCCGTGTTGATACAAACAGGGCGTTTTGTCGATACTGTTTCTGTGCATTTTAAACAAAAATTACTGAATGTTAGATCATTGTATTACCGTTATGTCAGTGTTTCCCAACCTTTTTTTTCCACTAACGTTTTATGGCTGTTCAGTCAGCTAAATGTTTTTTAACTTGTTGCTATAATCTTCAGCGGAAACTGCAGTGGATTGGTGGGAAAAAAGAGACAAGCTGAGCCTCCCTACCTAAATCAATATGCACCCATTACTTGGGTAATTGGCACGATTATCACCTGCACTTTGCATATATTTTAAATAAGGGCCAAATTCAGTCTTAAAGGAAGGCAGCCAGTCTACTGCTTGGAGAGAGCCCGATTTAGGGTGATGCAGCCTGTGGAGCTGAACCAGTGATTGTATAGTGGTAATTAAATTAAATGTTTTATTAAAAAGTAGCATTAAAAATGCAACTTACAGTTCCTGGCACCATATTCACAGGAAAACCTATCCCATGTAAGAGAGGAATTCCCACAACCGATACAAGAGGTTCACACAAGAGATGCAGCTTCATTATTTGCTGAAAATAGAAAATTGCAATGTTACAAATAAGATTAAATCCTCAAATAATCTTACCCCTTAAATCTCTCACTCATCCACTGGCCTCTATGTGCCTGAAAACCATTACAGAAACCCCAGTGTTTGCTAGCTAGCTAGCTATCTTAACTACAGTTTCTGCTTTCTTACAAGACCTGTGGCGTTACGCTTGAAACCTAATCAGCAATTTTGCACAACAAAATTTTCTGTTTCCTGTTTGTCATATAATTTGCTAGCGAACATATGCTGAGACCAAATAAAACGATACAATAAAAATTTTCTTTTTATGAGTAGAATAAATTATATATAAGTTTTTAAAAACTAGGCTGTAGACCACAGTGGGGATTTACAGAGCTTTGTAACCCCCCATTGTATCTTGATAAGTGGATTTGATCAACCTAAAGGTATTTCCCCTACTAGTCAAGAATATGCTGACTTGATTTTTGTCACTTGTAAGTGAATTTTCTTTCTATATTTTTTATGTTTAGACAAAACAATTAAATTTTTTTTAAATGTATCTAGTCGATTAACCAGCTAAACGAGCCCTACTCATATTACACTATGTCACCTTTGCAGGTACTTTGGAAGTTACCCAAAGAAACAAGGGAGAAAATAGAAAGCTAGGAAAACTCCAGTTCACTGCAAAGTCATGGATTTCCCCAAAATTACAAAAAGGAAATGGCTAGTATAAACGAAAACTCTTACTTGACCCTTCATTAGATGTTAAGTTTACTGGACTTGGAACTAGTCCAAGGGGGTGAATGGCACTGAGACATCGAATTGTGTGAAAGGTGAATCAATTTACATGTTCTAAAATCTTTGCCTAACCAGAGGCAAGTTTCTCTGTATATTCACACAGTCTGTAATGAGGCATGTTGTCTTTTTGTTGTCATACTGATAAAACTCAAAGACAGCAAAGCACAAGACAAATAAATGACATACACAAAAGATGAAAGCATGTGTTTACTTTCCTGATCTCCGACGTGTTTATTTCTGTGGAGGAGTTTGGCAAAACTTCAACACTAATTAGCACTTTCACATTAATTTCAAAATATAAAAAACACTATTGGCGAGAATTTCAAGTGAATATTATTCTGCTCTAAAAGCTTGGGAAAGGCGATTTAAAAAAGGGTTTAAAAGATTTACACCAGTTTTTTAAAATGCTAACATTAATAATAAATATTTAATTTTGTAAAACATTATATAAATGTCACAAGATGTGGTACTCCCGGCTCACTGTTTGTAATCCAGCCCAACCAAGTAGAACAGAACAAAGCACAGAAATACAGCATGTCTCTGCTCTCAACAAACCTCTACACAGCTATGGAGTCCTGGCCCAGTTTCAAGGGCCCCATAAAGGCAGATAAGTTCACCTACCACATAAAATCAGTATCTTAACAGTACACAACAAAGCAGTAATCTCACTAAAAGTCCCAAAACTTATAAAATAACTAAACCCTCTCAATTGAGTTGCTTAGCAGATACTTTTATCCAAGGCGACTTGTATGGCATACAAGTTTCACATTCATCTGTTAATACTGTTGTTTATTCCTTGGGATACAACAGTTGGTGTGAATCAGAGCTCTTTTGATTTCAAGCCTGTCACCTTAACCATAACACCTTAGGTCAGAGAATTTGTTCTGTTTTTACTATGCTTGTGTCAAAGCTCATCCAGATCGACAATTGTTTAATTGGCAATACCCTGTCTCTCCGGAGTATTAACAATTCACAATTGGGATTTAAAAAAAAAAAGTTTTATGTCTCCAGTTCACAGGTGTTCGTGTTTATCAGTATTTATATTCAGTTTGTCCACGTAGTGTGAAGTTCTGCCTAATTTTATTATTACATTTCTGAGCGTTTAGTCTTGTCTGATCCCGTGGCATTGACCTGTTTACTTGTTTACTAGTTTTTGCCCTGCTGTGAATTTCCTGTATTGCCCTGTTTACTGGTATTGACCCTTGCCTGTTATTTGACTATGATTTGGATTGCCCCTTTGGTCACGGTGTTGCACCTTGTGTAATAAACTTAGATGCACTTGGGTCCTATCCCCCGTGTCAGCATCATTATATTAAGACGTGTTAATATAAATACAATTATTTCATATTTGCAGGACCTGAGTCTCAAGATGGGTGAGAAACGTTAATAAACAGTTTTAGCTTTTTTAGATGTTTAAGGGGATTGAAGAATTTGTCATACTGTATTCACCCCCAGCAAACAATATTTAAATATTTTTTTTATAGAAGAATAGAAGTTATAAATATATAAAAAAATACATATATAAAAATGTACAGAATGTTTGAAAGAAGAAAAATGTTTGTATTAATAGGATTTGAGATCCTTTATAGAACGAGCGAGTCAAAAGAAATTGTAAAGCACTGATTCAAATTAATTTTTGCACCTTTTTTACATTTATGCTTTTGAGTCAAAAAACATATTTGTATTTTTAAAGCTGTGCCGAATTTACCGATGTTGCGTAAAAAAATATGGTATGTTTATGAAAATATTAATTATTATTATTATTATTATTATTATTATGTATTATTATTTATTTTTAGCATAATGTTAAAAAGGATATGGCTCACTGTTTGCTTTTAATTACAGTACATTCTGCTACCAGATGACGCCAATGCGGTATGCTTTGAAGATTGCCTCAAGGGCAACTCAAGAATGTTAAAATGCAACCAATCTCTCATAGAAGCACAAAGGGTTAACTTGTTTGAATACTGAAATTCACAGCAAGTCAGCGAATTAATTATTTATACGTTTTCTTTTTTTTAACTGGACACCTCTGACTGTTTTATTGAGACTAATTTTATGTTTAAATGCACAGGAGGCAAAAAGTTCTAAAATTGCTATTGTGTTGATTATTTGATTTCCACTGATATTTAAAAATATATATTTTCATCTTATACTTACGTACTGAATTACTTTCACAAAATAGGGGAATGATGAGTGATCAGCTTTGAGTGTTTAATGCTTGAAAAAAAACATCAACTTATAATTTTCAAGATCATATGTAGGTCAGTCAGTCGTTACCATCCAGTAATTTAAATTGAGTCGGCTGGTTCTGCACCAAACCAAATGCATGAATAAGGCACGTAGAGCTCTTTTATTTCATTCCATACATTAAAATAATGTAGGCGTACAAATTGAAGTTATTCATATAGAGCTGAATATTTTCACCATCAAGTAGTATAATCAGTTTGGTCCAAATATAAAAATCCATGTTTTTAGATGTATCTACTGCAAGATAGTCTCATATCACTGACATATCGCTGTCCAGAACTGAAGACTCACAGGAGCCCACAGTTACATCCCATGCGTGTTCTATGTATGTTTTCAGTTGTTAAAAGATATTTAGATATTTAGACTTAATCACCTGTTAGATATGGTAAATGTTTTTGAACAAAAATCCGGTTTATTGTGCTAGTTGTGACAGGACTAATTAGTTACCATCGTAATTGTTTTTTCAGTCTAATCCACTGCCCAGATTGGGTGGAACTAATGTGAAAGAAAACGTCTTTAAAGTCTCAGGGAGGTATATCATATAAAATACTACACCTTTTTTATTACATTAATATGTGCAAAAATACATAACACGTCTCACTTTTCATAATGTATTGCACGTTTTCAGCAGGTTATGGTCCTTTTTCAGATTTAATGTGTGGTGTTAACGGAAAATAAACAAAGGTACACAGAGGTCTTGCGAAAATTGGACGGATTGTATGTGGTGGATTGGTGGGTGAAGGGGTTGGGGCTGTGCCGCTCAGCCATTATCCATGTGCCCATTAATTGGATAATTGGGGAATTGGCACCTGCACCTAGTCTACATTGTAAATTAGTGCCAAGTGCAGGGAATAAAAGAGCAGCAGCAGGTTTCCCCAAAGCTGCAAGAGTGGAACCTCGAAAGATTTCAGCAGTCAGGCTACGTGTGGCAAACGGTTGTTTGTCTCTGAAAAAAAATGGTTACGTAAACTGTGGCCAAAACTGTGGTGTGCTTAAATGCTGTAACCGAAAGGAAAACTGCCCTTGAGTTACTATCACAAATCTGCTTTTTATTGTACAATTAATCTGAGAGAATTTCAGATCAGCATGGTTTCTGAGTTTTCATTCGCTAAGATTTAAGGCTTTAAAATCCTGTACTTTGTGATATTTGCCTGAATGCTTAGGAAGGACCCAGTGGAAACTCATTCTTAATACTGCCTATTTGATAATCTTTTGACAAGAGTGTGATATCATATATATGCAATACTAATGATATCCCTGCTGAGTAAATAGTTGTACTTTGCAAATGGTTCTTTTAAGTTATTTGTGGAACTGCAAGTTCCCACTTCCGGTAGTTAACCAGATCATGATCAAAAAATATAGTTTAAAATAAGTGTCGTATTTATGTTTATTCAATGGCCAATTTATAGCCTGTTCTGCCAAGGTTACCATGGCAATAAAGAGGAATATAATAAAGAATCTAGTTCATACAAAAGCCTATAATTTGCATCTACAGGCATCTAATTTAAACCTAATCATCAGAAGGTGAGCTTTGTCAGCTCAATAGTGTCGTCATTTGCATGTTGATGAATATCCTTACCCATATGCAGAAACAATGTAAAAGGCTAAATCCTGATGGAGTTTTAATAAATCATCAAAGGGTCTTAGTCTGTAAAGCTAAAGAAGGAACCTTGCATAGAACTCTTCCCAAATGCACAAATTGGTATGCCTTTCTTTTCTTTAAAATTCAACACCTACTGCAGATACAAATAAAATATAATATGTATAAATTCAGATACATAAAAATTCAGCTTTTAGTAAAACCACAACCTTTCTTGTAATACAGGTATTATTAAAAAAAACAAATTTATTGGTTAAAAGTTTGTTGATTAGCAGTTTGCTAAATGTAAAAAAAAAAAAAAAAACAGAAAGGCAAATCAAAAAAGCAGCTGCACAATTAAATTACACCTGTTTGCATGACCGCATCAAGCGTGCATCTTTCAAGCACTTTCTAATTCTTTCTTAATCCATTACATTGTCCATTTCCCTCAGTGAATAGCATGTTTAACACTGACTGCTTTGTCAATGTCAAATGACAATATAAACCCATTGAAGAATATCATCCACAAATAAAGGCTTAATCCTCTGCACTGCTTGTTTGACTGGTTTGGTTATAGCACATGCAAGTAATTAATGTCAGGGACTGAAGCAATTAAAAGGGAAATTAGCATTTGGAGCATTTTTACTTCCCCAAGTTGCAGTTCTAACTAGAGGTGGAGTGGTGTGGGGAGGATTATGTTGATGGTATCATTCCTAAGTGATCAAAATGAGGAGCACATTCTCTCCTCACAAGGGATGAGGGCAGTGACAGCAAGCGGGCACGGCAGGTGACGTTTGAAGAAAACCAGTGAGCGGGGCACTGGGCTGGTTAAGTGGATCCAGCTCAGCTAATTTAAAAACCGCAGACATCTCACTGGAGCAAGGAAGTGCATTGTGAAATGGAGTGATGCTGCCTTGTTCCCAGCAGGCTGACATTGCTACGTTATGGAATTAATCTAGCTAGAGCCGGCGGCAGCTGGAGAAGGCAACCATTTGGTTTCCCTGCACAACCGGTGATGGATAGTGTGGCCTTCCTCTGGTGTGTGTGTATGCTGTGTGGGGGTGTCTGCATTCTGTCTCGTTCTACAAACAATGGCCCGTGGTGTGTTGCTTTTCTACCCTTTTGCCCCACAGCCACGCATACGCTCACACCGCTCCGTCCAGATGAGCAGTTTGTTTCCTTTATTCTCGGTCTCTGATTGATGACTTCATACCGCAATCTGCTTTATTATTTCAGCCTCTGCCGTTATTTCCAGTTAGTGGACATGAAGCAGCGCTGTCATTAAGAAAACTGAAAGCTTCCATCACTTGGTAGAAACCATCTTAGTAGAGCACTGTTAAAAGACAATGTCAAAAACACACAAGAATGGGTAAGCTAAACAATACATAGCCAACCCTTTAGTGGTGTTCCAACAAAGTCTGGTGTCAGTTAAATAGGAAATAATAGACAATCCAACCTCACATTTTCTTTTCACCAGGTTTGAACAAATTGGCAAATACCCTCAAACTGGAAGAGCTTGTTTCAGTGAACATTCAACATGTACCAAGTGAAATATACACAGGTAGGCCCCAGAAAATTAACCATTGCCACTCTGAGAGGTGGAATATGCAGTGTTGGGACATTAGGGGCTACATCAACCTGTTAGAGAATATTGTTGAGGCTCTCATTGTAGACCAGTGTTCTTCACAAATTTTCGAACAGGGGCCATTTTGGCCAATAAGACATCAGCATGAGGGCCGCCACAAGACAAAACATGAGTTTTTTTTGTATTGTCGGGGGCACGTCATGGGCCACACAGAAGGCCACCAGGGGCCGCCAGCGGCCTGTGGCCCTTGCAATGAAGAACTCTGTTGTGGACCATTTGACAGTAAAAGTACACATGTTTAGGAATGAAAAAAAAAAGAACTGTTATATTGGGGATGCAATGATCCGTTGCAAATATGCTGCTGAAATATTTTTAAATAAACAAGCGGAAAAAAAATTGTTTCAAATCAAATAATAAGCCTTAGGGTTGCCAGGTCATCGCTCCCTGAGTTAAGTCTTAATTGCACTCTGTGGGCGGCCTTGGGTTGCATATTCGAGGCTAAATTAAAATCTGTTTTTTTTTTTGTTTTCTTTCATTAATTGTGTGGGTGTTTTTTCTTTCATTAATGGATAGTGTGGATGTGTGTGCTTTTCTTTTTTCTTATTAATTGTGTGGAATTGTGTGGCATGAACAGCCCTGTAAAGGCCTCGGTAGATGCAGATCTACCAACAAAACACATTTACAGAGACACTGGCTGCCCCAAATTAAGAAAATTAAAGAAAATTACCTAATAAAAGCAAAATTTTATACAAGAACGAAGTACTAACAAGCTAACACAGAGGTAACTGGGAAAAAGCGGAATTTCAGCTGACCTCATGTAAGGTAACTGAGCAGATTCTTGTAAAAGAGTGGAACAGAAAACTGCAGTGGAGGGCAGAATTAGGTGAAATTCAGTTAGTTCAGTCATTATCAATAGTTTAATTGCTCGAAGGGAGAAATGGCCATGTATGGGTTGTCAAAGTGGTTAGGTGAATCAAGGAAGAATTAATGGCATTCCCATTCAAGCAGTCAGCTAGGCTGCTGGTGTACTTGTTGATCAGTTGGAGTGGCGGAGTGAGGAAGAGAAAAATAAATAAATAGAGTAATCAATAATTGGAGGGTCCAGGGGACTGGCACAAAACGTAAAGTGCAGTGAGACATTGCGTTACACTTTACTCACATTTTACTCTTTTGTAAGAGAAAAATAAAACACTATGCATTCTTATGGTCAATCTACTTGTGTGACAATAAATAATTTTTTTTAAAATAATTTAATAAAAAGTACACAAGCCAGGAGAATGGATAATTCGGAACATACTGCAACGTCATCACAGGTATTTATTTTACTGAAATACTGGTTACTCCTGTCGGGGAGGGCGTGGCTGCGTGCCACACTCCCCCTGCCCAGAAAAAAAGTGGGGCCAAGGGGGGTTCTGGGCAGCCTCCGTGCTACTTGCGGCCCAGCAGAGCGTGTTTTGGTAGCGGCGCCCCAGCTGGGTGGAATATCCCCTGACCTAGTCATGCTGGTCCTGCACTCAGGCCAGGAGGTGGTGGTTGACAGCTGGGTACGGCCTCCTCTCTCCACCAGAACCAGACAGGGGCATCAGGTCCGACCACGACCCCTCTGACTGGGGCTGCATGGCTGGGCGCCGGCTGCAGAGCACTCTCTGGGCGGGGATGGACGGGCACCAGCTGCAGAGCACTCTGCTCCAGTGAATGCCAAGGCATGTAAGTGTTTTTTTTTAATGGCTTTATTTTGCCACTTAAAGCACAGTTTGATTAAGCACCCGGGCTGTTGTCATACGCACAGTGTCTCCCATCTCTGTTGTGAAAGTCTGTAACTCCACCAAAGGCCTCTTGGTGGTCTCCCTGACTCATGCTCCTTCTCCATACCCAATAGTTTTTGACCTTGGTCTGTAATTCTTGATATATTCTTTCCATTTCTTTATAATGGACTTTACTATGCACCGGAGAATTTTCAGTGCATTGTTGCTTACATCCTTCCCCTGATTGGTGCTTTAGTGGAGTAGCAGAATCCAAGCTTTCTACCTCTATCCCCCGATAAATTCTTACGTCTTTATGTTCTAGATTTCTGGTCAAGATTAAGAAAATATATCCATATCTCTATCACAAATCTAATATTAAGAACACCCATTTCATTAGTCCTGGTGTTGCCAGAGTAAATTGCATTAGGTAGGATTTCTAGTAGAAATATTATATAAATAAATAAATTATACACACACACACACACACACACACACACACACACACACACACACACACACACACACACACACACACACTATAGGGACAAAAGTATTGGGACACCTACACATTATATCTACAGGAGCTTTTATGACATCCCATTCTAAATCCATCGGCATTAATATTGAGTTGGTCCCCCATTTGCAGCTATAACAGCTTCCACTCTTCTGGGACGGCTTTATACAAGATTTTGGAATCTTGGCCATTCTTCCAGAAGAGCATTTGTGAGGTCAGACAGTGATGTTGGACGAGACGGCCTGGCTTGCAATCTCCGTTCTAGTTCATCCCAAAGGTGTTTGATAGGGTTGTGGTCAGTGCTCTGTGTGGGCCAGTCAAGTTCTTCCACACCAAACTCATCCAACCATGCCTTGCTTTGTGCACTGGGGCACAGTCATGCTGGAACATAAAACTGCCTTCCCCAAACAGTTTCCACAAAGTTGGAAGCATAGAATTTTCCAAAATGTCTTGGTAAGCCGAGGCATTAACATTTCCCTTCAGTAGAACTAAGGGGGCTAGGCCAACCACAGAAAAACAACACCATAGCATTATCCCTCCTCCACCAAACTTTACAGGTGGCACAATTCAGGCAGGAAACGTTCTCCTGGCATTCGCCCAACATAGAGTCGTCCATTAGACTGCCAGATAGAGAAGCACTCCACAGAACACGTTTCCAGTGCTGCAGAGTCCAGTGTCAGTGTACTTTACAACACTCCATCCGACGCTTGGCATTGTGCTTGGTGATGTAAAGCTTGCATACAGCTGCTCAACCATGCCATGAAGCTCCCGGCGCACAGTTTTTGTGCTGATGTTAATGCCAAAAGATATTTGGAACTCTGCAGTTATTGAGTCAGCAGAGTGTTGGTGACTTTTACGCACTATGCACCTCAGCACTCAGCAACCCCGCTCTGTAACTTTACGTGGTCTGATACTTCGTGGCTGAGTTGCTGTGGTTCCTAAATGCTTCCTCGTTGCAATAATACCACCTACAGTTGGTCGTGGGATATTTAGGAGGGAAGAAATTTCACAAAACTGACTTTTTGAAATGGTGACATCCTACAGTACCACGCTCAAATTCAGTGAGCTCTTTAGAACGACCCATTCTTTCACAAATGTTTCTAAAGGCAGACTGCATGGCTAGGTGCTTGATTTTATTAACCTGTGTCAATGGGAATGAATGAAACACCTGAATTCATTGATTAAGA
>JAOYSI010008378.1:0-11552 GCA_025775065.1 Hiodon alosoides | reverse complement strand
TCGTCCGCCCTTCACGACCCGAGATACACTTGGGCGACCATGCTGGACCCGCGCTACAAGACCTCCCTGTTCACGGAGGAGGAGGCGGAGCGGTGCAGACTGGACCTGGTCCGAGAACTTGAGGCGTCGTCGTCGTCGTCTACCTCAGCCGAAACAAAGCCTTTGCTTTCTAACGGATGCGGCGAGATGCCTGCTCCGTCCAACAGCACACTCACTAATGACAACCTCTGGGCCCTTATGGACGATATCAGGAATAAAATAAAACAGGAGGAGCGCCCCAAATCGTCTGAGCTGGCGGTGTTGGAGTACCTGGAGGAGGAGATACTTGATCAAAGCTGTGATCCCCTGGATTATTGGAACCTGAAGAAGTTCCTGTGGCCAGACCTAGCCAAAGTGGCAGTCCGCTACGTGGGCTGCCCGCCTAGCATCGTCCCAGCAGAGACGCTGTTCAGCACAGCCAGTATGAACTGTGCCATTAATCAGTCTAGCTCACTGCTGGACAATCTGGAGGAACTCCTGTTTTTAAAGGTCAACCTGCCTCTGATATATTTTCAGTACTGAAAAAAAAGACGACTTAGCCCTGTGGGGCTATGACTCCCGTCATCAATTTCTCATAATTAAGTGCTGAATCGGACAAGTTTGAAGAATAATGATCTGCTTCTATACAGATTTTTTTCCCGAGTTTGGCTCCGACACGTGGGGTCCTTGTTGTACTACTGTTTGAATGCTGACAACTGGAGTAAGTTTATTATAACCCAGGGAAGGGTGGCTTTGATTAGCAATTGGTGAGGTTAATACGTGTTGCTGTATTTTATATTTTTATACTTTTATGTTAAGTTCCGTCTCTTCTCCTTGTGCCTTATGCAAACTTCAGGTCAAAATGCTGTAAATACTTAACCGTTGTTCAACCAAGTCGTAGTCTATAAGTGATTGTATAATAGACTAGAGGGTTTTCTTTTTTTTAAACGACCACAAGGCCCAAATAATGCTGTGAATGAGTAATATTTAAAAACTATTTGTGAAATTGTAGCTGATGGTACAGTCAGTTAGAACTAGTTTCCTTTTAAACTTGCTGAAAATATTTCTACAATGTAAAATAGTGCTGTATTTACGATATAAGCCATCTGTCTGAAATGTACTATCTCTTAAGCACAATTTAAAGTCTTTTTGAGGGATTAAATTATGGGTAACTGTCAAAACAATGTACTGTACATTTATAAATATGAATTTCCATACAGATTTTGATAAGTGTGTAAGCATTCAGACTGGATCCTTGCAGATTTTGTGGTGAATTACAAATAAAAATTCTTTTGGATGTGTTGCTTCTTCATTTCTACACGTTACCAGTTTCGTGCGTGTGCAAAGTCTGACCCTTTTCCTGTAATTAAGGAACTCACACATGTGGTTGAGTAGGGCAGGCCTTCACTTCCTCTGTACATCAGTACATCAGCCAAATCACCCGAGTAGGTATGCTAGTGGGAAACACACGGGCAGCGCTGTTAGTTTCCGCCCCTAATAACGGCAACACCTAAAGGCTAATTTAAAGCCTCAAACCGTTGTCCACCAGGACGATTTTAATGGCTCTATTCATTTATGTACTTTCCCTTAGGAAGTTCCTTACAATTTGCCACTGTTCTACAATGGGTACTTTTTGGTGATACCCTTTTAAAAATAATTTTCTTCCATGCTGGAAAATGTTTCTCACCAGAATATTCATTTGATAAATTGCATTTAAAAAAATGTAAACCTCACGATAGAAAACCGTTTGAATTGATAATCCAAATACCACATGAATAAATTTAATGAATGAATATTTAATTTTAAATGGTAGTCGGTATAAATGAATAGTTCTGCAAGACAAGTGGTTCTGGTCAGTTGGGGTCTGGTATTCTCTCCAGAACAACTATTTTGTTCCCTAGTTTAACGCTAAATGGAGGGAACTGGAAAATGTTGAAAACCAGTTTGTCGAATCCTTGGATGAAGGCCAAAGGTCTGTGAGAGTCTTTGAGCAGCGCCACCCGGACCACGTCTGCCTCCATCAGAACATGGGTGTAGTTCTTCATATCTGGGTCGCCAGGTACCAGGTCCTCCCTCTTGTCGTACCTGAAAGGCAAACGGAAACACGTCAAGTCTCGGCATTCCCCATAAATACAAATGGACACTCCAACAGAAACGCCAGACCCACCTCCAATTACTGTTCAACTCCAGGAAGCGAGACACGCCGGTCTGGGCAGCATACCCGTCAATGTGAACAGAGACGTCTTGCAGAAACACATTAAAGAGCGAATCAGAACACGGCACTTCCCCGGACCCAAACACAGAGCCTTTTGGGGTCTTTGATTCTTTGACTCCTCCGCAGATAAGGACTGACCAACCTGATGAAGCAGGCACCAACACCTGAAGCTCACTCATGGCCCTCCCCCCGGGGTAATTGTGATGGGAGACGTACAGCGATACGCCCGAGTACGCAGCGTTGATCAGCAGCTGGCCAATCACGACCAGGGAGCCCAGTTTATACATCCAGGACTTGTGGAAGTTGTTCAGTCTACAAACAAGAGAACGAGGAACAATGCCAGTGACAGAGGGAAGCAACAACAGTTAAGTCTCAGTGGGAAAACGCCCGTGACAAACGTTAAACAAACGTTAAACACTCTAAAGCCAGTGAAGCAGAGCTCAGACAACACAAGTTTGCTGCAGAAGTCACCCCATGAGGGTCAGGCTTTCAGAGTTTGATTAGTTTCCCAAGGGCAAGAACTGAGCCTTCACCCAAACCAGCTAGTAGTCCGTCATGGAAGTCGGGAACTGGGTCAACAAGAGACAGAGTGTATGCACAACATGGGGAGAAGACGGGGGTTGGCCTCACATAATAGAGCAGCCGCGGGCCGCTACGATATTAAAGACAGGAAAGGTGTAGATGATGAAGCGGAGCTCTTTGTGGGGCAGGCAAGAGTAGAGCAGGATAAACCCCACTGCCGGAAACAGCAGCACCCAGGTCCGTCTGTCCAGCAGACCCAGCGGGACAAAAAGCAGCGTGGTGCCCAGGGCACGTGGTACAGCAGAGTAGAAGTACCACAGGAATGGGGAGGTTTACTGAGAGAATTAAGTCAAGGATGCACACGCCAACATCAGTATTGTTTTTTTGTTTTTTTTAACATTGAAGACACATACAAGTCTGCATCTTTCGGCATTTCCGATTTCATCAAAGCGTGAGATCGGGTTTTTCCACTGGCCTCAATGCTTCTCCTGTGTTAGGTGAAGCTTAGCGCGTACAAACGACTCCCGCGACATGAAAGATATTCCCCAGTTGGAGCTCTTGTTGAGGACGGTGTTGTACCACAGAAGGTAGCCTTCCGGCCACAGCAGCTTTCCCCAGAACACGGAGTCCACGCAGACCGTGAGGGCTGAAAGAGCAGAGTGAACATGTTATATCAGTAAAAACAGGGGAAACCGTAACAACTGGTTAAAATAGGGACCGTCTCTCACCCATGGCCATTACACCAGCTGGAATGGCGTAGTAAAAGAGTCCCTGAAGACCGAGTCTCTTGCCCAGCAGAGACACCAGCAGCATTAGCCCCAGGAACAAGCACAGCTCGGAGCGGAAGACGATGATGACGAAGGCGGACAGATAAACGAAGGGGCCCTGTCTGTGTTGCATCCAGGACCTAAACGCCAGCAAGGCTGCGGTAGGACACATTCGAACATGAACAAGCGCTGGTCAGAAATCCACCTAAGAGGCCGTGTTCGTCAAATCGTTCGGGGGGGGGGGGTGGTGGAAACGTTTACCTATCGGCAACGCAAAGACGTTCGGTAAAGGCCGGGAGCTGTAAAACATCAGGTGGAAATGTGATGCGGAAATGAGGCTGAACAACGCCGCCACAGTGGCTCCGAACTGCTTCCGAACCTCCCGCTGCACGCACCACAGCGCGCAGATCACACAGAGCCCCAGACATCCACGCACTAGGTGACAAACGGTTACATTGCATTAAACACACTTGCGGATAAACGGCAACCATTCAAACAAGTTGTTGCATCGTCGTTGTTACTTGAAGAATAAACCCCAGGTCACAAACTGTACCTAGAATTTGTGCGTAGAATTTTGGAGCATCAACGAGCGACAGTAAATAGACAAGGGAAGAGGAGAGCGTGGACATAAACAGTGGTCCCAAAAACGTTCTTGGAACCACACCTGGGAATTCGTGGTGATCATACTAGAGAGAGGGGGAACAAAAATATATTTATTTAGTAAACTCGCGAGCTAACTGGGATTAAACGCCAGCGAACTCGATTCAGTAACTACAAACTTTAATTGCGTGTGTTTGAAAAGCCGCAATGTAGCATGCTACTTACAATGCTACATTATCGTCATCACGTGACAAAACAAACACGTAATAGGCTTCGCAAAAGAATGAGAGCTTTTCACCTTTTCAAAATCCAGTCTGTGGTAAAGAATGTCATGAATAGCTTGTAAATTGAAGCTTTCTTCTACTTTCGTATAAGGGCATACAATTAAATGCACGAATACAACAGAAATTAACAGCAACAAAAGAGGGTATCCCGAGTAGCCTAATTTCTCTGCCATGATGCATTATCCGCACGGGGTCAAAGTTAATAGACGTGTCAAGCAGGATTCCGAATACAAATCTGCGCAGAATCAGTCTGTGACGAGGGTGTGTGTGATATGCGGAACAATTCACAGACTTAAATTACTAAAGCAACTAAATTACCAAGCAATTTACAAGGATTGTACAAAATGTCCTACGTGAAAACTACTAACACTTCTTATTACAAACTAATGAATCCAAAGTTCCCAGGAGGAAGGCAATCAATATATATTTTGGTTTTAAGCAGCCTGCTATAACTGGCCCTACAAAATGGGTTGGCTGTTACATTGCCTGAGCGGGTATAGTCATAGTTTCGTGCCTTCTTATCTTTATTCTGTCAAGAAAAGGAGATATCTGGAATTTGTATATATTTGGAATTCTACTTATAGGGGAGTAAATGCCCGGTCCACCTATCTTGTAAAAGCTGTAAAGTGATGAAACCAGTTCGCCATTTTTTGCATGGCTCCTTTAACAGCTCCAGTGAACTTAAATCGTTACACGCGGTGGTCAACATAGCTCTCATGTGTCGAGATTTGATTGGCTTCGGTTGTGATCGACTGGTAGAACTGGCAAATCAGATGAGGCCACAATTGTAAGTTAAGGTTGACGCGGATATCGCAAAGCTGTTGTCCAAACCGGCATGTAAATATGAATGTGTGAACTGTTAAGTGGTTCGCCGGGACCAAGCAAATATTATTTGATCTACATAATGCGTTGACAAATGTTAAAAATTAAAAGCTTGCTGGCAAGCACGTTGATCTAATAAATTGCCACTTTGAATAATAAAAGCTAACTAGGTAAAAAAAAATGCAGTCGATTAGTCTAATCGCGGCACTTTTCTGTGTAATAACATTTATTTCAAACGCACACTATAGCCATGCAATTGATTTAAACAACCCATGTTCAACTTGCAGACAGATCGCTGATAACTTCAGCAAGGTAAGTTTAGTAACGTACCTCGCAAGCTTTTATTGATTTTTACATTTTTTAATATAAAAAAAATAATAATAATTCTTACACAGGAACCATATACGTTAAAGTAGGTAGGTAGGTACTTTATTAATCCCACATGGGGAAATTGCGGAATTGTAAAATTGTTCATATTGAAGAGTGACAATGTTGTTGTTTTTCTTTGCTAAGATCACTTGCAAGTTAGGTTTTTTTCAATTTTTAATTTTATAATTCATAATTATTGTCATTAACGATTGTAACTATTATTATTGTGTGTGTGTGTGTGTGTGTGTATAGTAGCAGGGCAGAAATGTATAAAGTATATATTAGTTTATTCTGATGGGTCCTTCTGTCCTAACAGGGGTTTGACAAAACATCGAAGAAGAACTTTGGGGGGGGGAACACTGCCTGGGAAGAGAGGAAACTGTCTAAATATGAGACCAGGTGAACTGTATTCCCCGGTTCAGATATCCAGTTCTTTCTGTTCTTTTGGTTAATGCTCCAGTTCAGATATCTGGTTCTTTCTGTTCTTTTGGTTAATGCTCCGGTTCAGATGTCCGGTTCTTTTGATTAATGCTCCAGTTCAGATATCCGGTTCTTTCTGTTCTTTTGGTTAATACTTTGGTTCAGATATCCGGGTCTTTTGATTAATGCAGAAAACTGGTTCAAATATCCTGTTCTTTCTGTTATTTTGGTTAATGCTCCGGTTCAGATGTCCGGTTCTTTCTGTTCTTTTGGTTAATACTTTGGTTCAGATATCCGGGTCTTTTGATTTATAAAGTTTTCAACAAATTGAACTGTTGTACGTGTACACCTCCAAGGTTATTCTGATTTTCTGCCGCGATGGCAGCTTTGACCAGGGCTCAGACACAGATAGAATTAGGAAGGAAATGGGGGCCCAGAGATGCCACATATAACATTCACCTACTTTGTTTAATATTATGTCCAGATTTCAATTTCAGTTTCTAATCGATAACTGCTCTATTGCCCTATTAGCTTGTTGGGTAATCGTCATCCTCCTCATCATTTATCAAAGCGGTTTAAAACAAGTTATACTATAGGAGCTTGCAAAAAAGAATCTAATAATAAGGTACAAAAATGGTTGTGAAAGATTATCCATTGCTTCAGTAAGACCACCCCCTCCAGAAATGTATTTATTTTCATTTGTTTAACCTTTACAAGGGCGTTTTGGTATATGGTGCCGTGCACATGAACAAACGGGAAGGTTTGCTGATGTCCACAGCACCATATACCACAATTAGCAAACCTTCCTGTTTGTTTGAATCAGCAAGTGAACTAGGTGTGAAAGGCCTCTCAGTGGTCTGAAGCGTTGGTCCCATGTTTATTAGATAAAGAGTCTAATCACCTCCCTGTGGTTGTCCAGTGAAATCCGCCTGGTGGAGATCTTGGAGGGCTTGTGCGACAGCAGCAACTTTGAGTGTAATCACATGTTAGAGGAGCACGAGGAGCACTTCGAGACCTGGTGGTTCAAGAGGTGAGGGCCTTATTTAAAGGCAGGCCTTGCCTTTCACCACGCCTGTGCATTGGGCTTCTTTCGGGACTGCTGCGGTCCAGCAGGTCTGGGACTTCCGCTGTGAAGCACATGTTGATCTGTGTGGTAGTTTATATTGAACGCTGTCATTTCCATGTCCATCCCAGGAGAGCAGGGGCAAACGAGAGAGGACAATTCTCCTTTACTTGGTTTTCTTTTCTTTTCTCTCCAGGAAAACTAAGCACCCTGATCTTTTTAAATGGTTCTGCATTGATACCGTTGAGGTGTGCTGTCCAAAAGGAACTTTCGGCCCTGACTGCAATGGTAAACGCACTTACCAGCTCTCTAACACCGGTGTGGTTGATTAAGTCGCTGTCAGTTCTGTGGTCACTTGTTCACTTCGACAGCCTGTGTGGGAGGTTCTGAGAGACCGTGCCATGGCAACGGCGCCTGCGATGGGGATGGAACCAGGGCAGGTCACGGCCGGTGCAGCTGTAACCATGGATACCGGGGGGATTTCTGTGTGGACTGCGCGGAGGGGTTCTTTAATGAGGAACGTAATGACACCTACTCTCTGTGCACAGGTAAGATTTCTTAAGATGCGCACAACAGGCAGAAAACCACTTTAGTCTAGGGTTAATGTTCATTAGTTTGCCTTTGTGTCATTTGTAGAGTGCCACACGTCCTGCAAGACATGCAGTGGTCTGACCAATCGGGACTGTGGAGAGTGTAAACCTGGGTGGGAGAAAGGCCCAGAGGGGTCCTGCAATGGTGAGACCTTGGGATTGGAGAGCTTCTTAACACTGCTCCGCTGACTGGTTGAAGTCATTGTTATTAAACCCTGTCCAGTTCTAAGATTTACTAGTTTAAAGAGTTCTGGAAAACCAGGATTTTGTACCTTCAGCGGTATCTAGTAGACGTAATAGGTAATAAAATTAATGAATGCCATCAAATGTATTTCTGTTATTAAATTCATGTTTTTAAATGTGAATATAGAATGATTATTTAAGCATTTTTGCTCAGTGCTGTTTGACTGGTCAGTGGTACAGTAGTAACCTCTGGGACTTTTTGCAAAGTTCAAATTCTTATCAAAAACGCCCCCCAGCTCCCCCCCCAACACCATGGCCACGCCCACCCATGGCCACGCCCACACAATGCTATCTGTTCACTGAACTCATTTTTCTCCTGCTGCAGATGTTGACGAGTGTTCAAACGAACCATCCCAATGCAGTGGGGATCAGTACTGTTTAAACACGGATGGCTCATATTCCTGTAGAGGTAGGTATCTCCCATCTCTCTGATGAGGGATCCAGCTGCTCTGTGGTGGTAGGTTATCTCCCATCTCTCTGATGAGGGATCCAGCCGCTCTGTGGAGCATGTGTAGAGGTAGGTTATCTCTCATCTCTCTGATGAGGGATCCAGCCGCTCTGTGGAGCATGTGTAGTGGTAGGTTATCTCTCATCTCTCTGATGAGGGATCCAGCCGCTCTGTGGAGCATGTGTAGTGGTAGGTATCTCTCATCTCTCTGATGAGGGATCCAGCCGCTCTGTGGAGCATGTGTAGTGGTAGGTATCTCTCATCTCTCTGTTGAGGGATCCAGCTGCTCTGTGGTGGTAGGTTATCTCTCATCTCTCTGTTGAGGGATCCAGCTGCTCTGTGGTGGTAGGTTATCTCCCATCTCTCTGATGAGGGATCCAGCCGCTCTGTGGAGCATGTGTAATGGTAGGTTATCTCTCATCTCTCTGATGAGGGATCCAGCCGCTCTGAGGAGCATGTGTAATGGTAGGTTATCTCTCATCTCTCTGATGAGGGATCCAGCCGCTCTGTGGAGCATGTGTAGTGGTAGGTTATCTCTCATCTCTCTGATGAGGGATCCAGCCGCTCTGTGGAGCATGAAAGATGTCCCCAAGTGCAACTTGATAGTCCATCCATTCCATCTGTTTTATGTGTACTGGTGCCTAACCCTGCAGACGCAGGGCGTGAGTCAGGGTACACCCAGAGCGGGAGAAGCAGACGCAGGGCGTGAGTCAGGGTACCCCCAGAGCGGGATATGCAGACGCAGGGCGTGAGTCAGGGTACCCCCAGAGCGGGATATGCAGACGCAGGGCGTGAGTCAGGGTACCCCCAGAGCGGGATATGCAGACGCAGGGCGTAAGTCAGGGTATACCCAGAGCGATATTGAATATTGAATGATGATGGTAATAAAAAAGTAAAACTAATATTATTATTGATTAAAAAGGCTATACACTTCACATGCTAACATGCTAAATGAAAATTTCAAGGCTTTTGTCATT
Organism: Hiodon alosoides; assembly: GCA_025775065.1. Classification (NCBI taxonomy): domain Eukaryota; kingdom Metazoa; phylum Chordata; class Actinopteri; order Hiodontiformes; family Hiodontidae; genus Hiodon; species Hiodon alosoides. The sequence goes on along the minus strand of JAOYSI010008378.1, from coordinate 2,214 downwards.
ACCACTCTCATCCCTCTGTCTGAATCCTTTTCCCTGCCAGCATGTGACCAGGCGTGTTCTGGCTGCATAGGGGAGGGGCCTGGTCTCTGTCTGACCTGTGCCAGTGGATACCAGGACGAGGACAGGACCTGCGTAGGTAAGGTGAAGCGTTATTGGCTCTGTAGAGAATAAATTGGGCCCGTAGTTAAATTTGTTTGGGCTTACCGCTTCACACACAGGCATTTGTTGCGACGTTTATTTGCTCGTAACATATTTTGTGCTTGTAAACAGGAGAGTATACACGCGGTATACTACAATGTTATTAATAAATGTGACGTGATACTTGACGGGTGTTCTCCCGATAGACATTGACGAGTGCAGCCTACCTGAGCAGGTGTGCAGAGGGGAGAACTTGGAGTGTGTCAACGTTAAAGGCAGCTACAAGTGCTTCTGTTCCACTGGCTTCCAGGAGCTTGACGGCGTCTGCGTGGAGATAACGCCAGGTAATGGCACACTGGATCTGATAACAGGCCTGCTGTATTGAGCCAGAATGTGACCAGGAAGAGTTTATTAGACGGGCTTGAGGACAAAAGGCTCACTTTTTGTTGGTTGAATGAGTAATTGCACATTTAAGAAACTGGTATTTCATGCGACCCTAAGCGGTTATTAAAGTACTGAATTAGACGGCAGTTGAACAGATGGATTGATTGTTCGGAATTTGTTTGTAAAATTTAAATTTAATTTTTTCCCCACCAGAGGAGAGCAAGAATGAGGCCAGCTCCAATCCTGCCGAACTGCTGACGACACATCTCTTAGAGGAGCACGAGGACCTTTGACCTTTGACCTTTGACTCCTATGGAAAAACAGCTGTGTGTTCCCTAGGCAACCTTGGCAGTGCCTGGTTAGCATACGATACCACTACCAAGTTGTGTTGACTCCATGTGCAGAACTATTGGGTCCAGATTTTATACCTGTGAATCCTGGTATGAATATAAAAGGAAGCCCAGTTTCAGTCTCTTATTTTTGTAAACGTTTCCTCTATTAAATCGACATTGGCTAAGTTGTGGTTGGTCATGTTTTTGGTTAATTTCCCAATGTAATGTAAAATATTCTTAAAGGTGGTATGGTTGCTTGTACGTGTTTCTTTAAGTCCGGTGAAGAATTCTAATTTGTGATGTTCCCTTTAGCTGTGCTAATGGTATTATACTGGTTTATAGGCCTATACTGTTAAATCATTTTCTTGTGATTTAAGCATCATTGCATTTCCCATGAGCGACCACAAGGTGGCCCTAAAAGCCTATGACATGGAAAGTGCAATTAACCGGGTTTTGCTACCATTTCTCGGTCAACCTATAAATGTAAATGTCTTCAGGAGTTGGAAGAGAATTTAACCGAAATAATCAGGTGCTAATTGATGATGAATATGCGTTGTTAAATGTTAGGTACCACGGCACCCCTCTTGAACGCAGTCATTTCCCAGAGCAAAGAGAGCCACAAGAGGAGTTGGCCTCAAGGTTCTGAAGGACCCAACGAGACGAGCCTTTAGCTTTCTGTCAGTACTGCGACTGGCTTTTAGCCTTTTAACCACTTTAATCTATAACGTATTAATGTATATTATTTTGTTGCTTTGCTGGAATCACTTGCATTGCTTACAAATTGATACTTGGTTTGATGACTTTACTCCAGTAAACTCCTGGTCACAAGCACAGTGCCTCAGCTGAAAGGGCACCTCGGCCTGAATAAAATCCCTTGATTTACTTTTACTTGTGTTCATGTACCCTCCGGTATTTGACGGCCACCGCACCTGAAAGCTACCTCCTGATAGGTTTTTGATGTACATCCGAAAACAATAAATCAGCCCATGAGAATGATGGGCTGTGAGTGAACCACTGGCCATGACGCAGTTTTCTACTCCTGGTTCCTGGATTATAGGACGCTTCAGGAGCTCTGCGGGAAACGTTGTCTCTGCATATGATCTGATTCGCTTCCTGCTGAGCTCTGACAAGTTCTTCCTTCTTTTACAATCATGTCCAAAAGTAAAGCCTGGTGTGATCTGGGACCACCTTCACTAATGCCCCAGTGATGCCCCAGCGTGGTGTGATCTGGGACCACCTTCACTAATGCCCCAGCGTGGTGTGATCTGGGACCACCTTCACTAATGCCCCAGCGTGGTGTGATCTGGGACCACCTTCACTAATGCCCCAGCGTGGTGTGATCTGGGACCACCTTCACTAA
>JAOYSI010008374.1:0-31791 GCA_025775065.1 Hiodon alosoides | reverse complement strand
GTTGCAGAAGGACTGTATACCTCGCCCTAACGGCCTGGCCCTCTGTTCCCCGTAGGTACCGTCTAACACAGACAGCGTGATGTGTTTCGGGCCCCTGGTTCCTGACGGGTACGCCGTGTGCTACAACCCACAGTCGGACCACCTCCACTTCTCCATCACCGCCTTCAACTGCTGTGAGGAGACCAACGCAGAGACGCTCGCCCTCACGCTTGACCGCTCTCTCAGCCATCTCCAGGAGTTGCTGGAACCCAGCGTTTGAAGGAGTGGGTGTCCGTATCACTTGGGGGTGGAGGTGGGGTGGTGTTGGGTGGGTTTTGAGATGTACACACTTCCTGAACTTGACAAGGGACATTCGTGTAAGACGTCTTGAAAACGTGTACACAGTTATTGTTACATGCTAGCTTTTGGTAAATGTGCTTTTCACTGCGATGAGATTCAATTATGCTTGCCCTAAAAGTGAAACTAGTTTTTTTACTGTGGCGTTTACGCAGTCATGCGGTGGGTTTAAGACGCAGTGGAAACGAAAGTCTAAAAAAAACAAAGTGGTCAGCCTGGACCTTCTTGAAAACCTACCCAGGCACTCCTAGGCAGTGATGGCTGGTTAGTCTACTGTGAGATGACCCAACAGCCAGAGAATGCTAAAGGGACTGCTCCGCTAAGGTCAAGTACGGCCCAGTAAGCAGAGAATGCTAAAGGGACTGCTCCGCTAAGGTCAAGTACGGCCCAATAAGCCACGGTTAGTTAGTTACCTTTCAGTTAGCACAACTGAGTTTCCCCTGCAATAACAAGGTTGAGGAAGGGCCAGATCCTTTTCAATTAATGACTTCTGTCTATTAAGATGTTGGGTGCCCTGTTACAAGATTTTGAATGCTGTGCAACAGGGACTGGTAGCTGAGACATTTTAAAGCAAGCGCAACATTTTCGTAATGTTGCAGAAACATAATGCAGCACGTTAATGTTGCAATCGGCAAGGTGAGACGAACGTTAATAACTTAACAACAATAATAACTTGAGAGCATGAGCACTGGATTCGTCCACCCCAGTCATAACAATCTCTGGGGTTGGGAATTCTCTTGTAATCCAGTGTTTTACATTACATTCAAAGTACCTAAATTCCCAGCCAATGATAATTCTGCAATGCGAGGCTGTAATAATTTCAAAATGGCTGCTTAGTCTGTTTGGGCCATGGGGGGGGGGTCACTCCAAAAAATTTTCCCATCAGTTATAAGGCTGTGTCACTTCCAGTCCTCTGGGAAAAAAATAATCGTTGGGTTGATGTGACTCAACTCAAACTCATTGTCTGAATGATTAGAGCCAAAGTAGTAGGGAATACATCAGGCTCTCTGCCTACTGTTCTGGTGGTGGGCCAGGAGTTAATTGAATTTAGGATTAAATATTGACTTAACTGTTACGTAAGATCTGGCCATAATGCACATACTATCGAATATGAAATGATATCAAGCCGGAATAGTGTTGGGGGGTATTGGAAATCCTTGGTGTAATGGGTGCATAGTCTCTTACATATGTATTTTAGAACATTCCAAAATCGGTAGGAAACTAAAATAAAAATAGGTGTTTAAGTTTTTAATATTAAGACTTCATTAAATCTAAATAATCTTCCATCACGATTCAGATTTATCGAGAGTATAAAAGTAATTACAGGAGATAAAAAAATTGCGTAAATGTTTACTGTATTCAAGTAAACGATTAGTGTTCTGGCTGATCACAGCGTTCGGCCTCGAACCACTTTAGAGCATAGCATTTGGGCTCATAGCTCGTGGTATTGGGGGAGCTGAACCCCGACAAAACTACCCTACAAGGCGTCTCCAATGCTGATCTCGTTTAAAAACAACGAGTTTTTTGACCCTCCAAATAATAAAGGTGTAATTCGAACTCAAGTTATAAATATATTATTTGCTTTATAAAGTGGATTTAATTAGCTCAGCAACCAGTTTATTGTGATTTGTATTTATTATGAAATATTTGGACTACCATCATTGTCATTTAATTTATCTCTAAAGTGAATGTTCCTGGAACATAAAACTTGCAGCTGTCTTCATCTCTGGTCGGTCTTTCTGGATGACTGCACTGAAGATGGAGGAAAAGCGACTCAAACAGGAAGTGACTTCATGTGCGGTGTTTTGTGTATAAATATCAGTCGGCCGGAACAAATAATTCCAACGTTAAAGCAAACGTGGGTTTGGTGTTTACGCAAAAGACATTGTTTGGGCAACAGAAACAATCTGTTACTCCTAGCAGGCGGAGTGGACGTTGCAGCCCTTTAATGTATTCTGAGCGTTTACCAAGGTTGGCATTATTGACAGCAGTAAACATCGACTCGGATGACTATATTTTTAGCTAACTCTATTTATCATTCTGCGTGTGTTTAGAAATAGAGTTCTCTTGTTTACTGAATGTTTCGGGGTTATCGTAAGAATGCTTGGATCAAGTGAAAGGAGTCGCAGGACGGGTATGGTGCTTCTGCCGTTCCTGGGTGCCTGCCTTGCAGCCGCGGTGATGGGACACAAGCCGGTGATCATTGTGCATGGGCTTTTCGACAGCTCCAGCGAGTTCGCAATTTTACTGCGTTTCATAAACCAGGTGAGCAAACGTAAAGTGGGAATTTTATTTATGTTGACTACTTCGTCTAATTGTAGGACCATCACCCAAAATTTGTAAACCGATTTGCAAGATGCAATGAATTAAAGCAAGGTTACAAAGGAGAAGTGATTATGATTCGTTTGTTGTACTGGGTTTTAACCTCTTTATCTGTGTTTTCCCGTCTTTGTACATTCGACTTGATTTGCTGCGCTTGTGATCTTGCGCGTCTATTTGCTCTGCTCAGTACTGCGGTTACTGTGCAAATACTGCCGGAACTCGCATAAAGTCGTTTTCATTTGCAACTTGCATCGTAATCGATGTACCTCGGGGAATACGCGTGGAGTAATCTTTGTTTTTAAAAAAAAACAAAAAACATTTTTGAAAGGTAGGTTATTAAAATTTCGCACAAAGCTGGACTGAAACAAACGTCGCCAAAGCAATAAACAATTTTATTCTTTTTATAGCGCAGCCTCGCTTTAAAACTGATATATAATGGTATTTTTTTGACGCATAGTTTCCTTTTCGGGCTAAGTTAATCACCAAATGGGTGCTATGATGTCGACTACGGTGAAGTGTTGACGCGTTATTTCAGTACGAGGGACTGATCATCAGCCTAAAAAAAACCACAGGAAAGCGTGAGGATTCCTTATTCGAGAGTCGATGGGGAAAGAGTTTTTTTTTTTTTTGGTGAATAGCCAAGCTCTCAATTTAACTTAGTTCATAAAGAGTAATATTTTATCTTTATTGTTATCAAGTTTAAAACGTTAAATGTAACAGTAACCCGATGAGTGGTAATACTGACCTCAAAATTAAAGTGCAGGGTTTTATATATCCTATGAAATGTGTGGGCCTGGTTTACAGGAATCATTTGAAAGACAGTGCTTGCAGTACATTGTACACCAGTGTACAAAATGCAACATTAACTGATGTTGTTACCAAACATAAAGGCCCACATCGGATGGTACAGGGTATATTTCATATATTTGAATGGCTTCACTTCAGTTCCCCTCAACACATCCTCCTATCTCCTATCCCCTCTCCCATCATGTAAGGTCACTGGATGAGTGTGATCCACGAGGCAAAGTTACTTTATAACTGAAAGACCTGATATCGGGGTCAAGACCGCTAGCAACGTGACCTCTTGCTTTTGTAGTCCCCTTGTTTTACGTAAATCAAATTAATGTTCTACCATTTAAACTTTTAGTCTTTATCAACATAATCCTTGTACGGGTGTTATTAGTCATTCAAAAATCCTCATTTACAAAACGGAAGATTTTTAGATCTTGTCGCAGCAACATAAGATTGGTGTCGGCACGAGATCTAAAAACCGGTCGGCATGAATGGCAAATTAAATGGGATGCAGATGATACTTTACTTGCATTTGGTAACCAGATCATATTTTTTATTTTATTTTTTGTAATTCGTGCATGCAAAGATAAATAAAATGTTTAAAACGAGAGGTTCAGAAACGGCCATGGTGCTACTTATTCAACCCTGAAATTTTTTTTTGCAACATTGCCATCATGTGGACAATAAATGTATTACTAGTGCAAGATTTTATTAGCAAAGACTGGTATTTGCCTTGATATATTTATCTGTCAATCAATTGTGAAATAAAGATTATTGATTGAGCGAAAATGATTTTGTCATGTTCTCTATGAAGCAAACTATTGTGACTTCTGTAAAATGATAAAGGAAATGAAATTCATATCAATTTATCGATCCTGTTATTGTTTCATTACTAAATAATTAATAATGCAACAACTGCACATCTGGTTTACGTGTGCGTATAGGGATATTTGGGACCACTAAACTGGTCAGTTACTGACTGCTCTGTACACCTGCTGTCATCTCCCTACCTCATACACCTGTGCGACGTTTCTGTCCATCATCTGTGGATCCCGTTCTTATCCCGCCCACTCTCAGTCCCACCCAGGCACCAACGTATCAGTGATTGACCTGTTTGACCGCTCTGCCAGCCTGCAGCCGATGTGGAAGCAAGTGGAGGGCTTCAGGGACGCCATCTACCCCATCATGCAGAACGCTGCTGACGGCGTCCACTTCATCTGCTACTCCCAAGGTTTCTGCAGTCCCACGTGCCTTACCCGTTTTTTTTCAGTCTCTCTCTCCTCTTTCCCCCTTCTGCCCCGCTGTGAAAGACATTTTACTACAAAGGAGTTTTGTCTGTGGAAGATACTGCTCCATAATAAAACTCTGCCTTCTGCCTTGTTCCTAGGTGGGCTGGTGTGCAGGGGAATTCTCTCCATCCTCCCTGATCACAACGTCCACTCCTTCATCTCCCTGTCTTCCCCTCAGGCTGGCCAGTATGGAGGTTGGTAATCCTGGCGCTGCTCAGTTAGAAATCAATCCTGATTCGATTGTGGAATATATACCGATAAAGCTCTTTTTGCATGTGGCTCTTTCAGATACAGACTACCTGAGGTATATATTTCCAAATTTTGTGAAGTCCAACCTCTTCCACCTCTGCTATACCGCTGTGGGTCAGAGAATTTCTATCTGCAACTACTGGAATGGTAAGAGAAAGGGGTGGGTTTGAGAGGGTAGGGGAACAGGAAGGCAATTAGGGCTGGTATTTATTCTAATAATTTGTTATTTAATTAACAGAATGAGAAGGACTAAACTCCATAATTCACCGTATAATTGATTTTCCAGTGCGTTTCTTTTGTGTTTTTGTTTGTCATAGACCCTCACCACAGGGAGATGTATGTCAACAGCAGTGACTATCTGGCAGTGTTGAACAGCGAGAGGCTACATCCCAATGCCACGGGTAATTAAGTCCTGTCTGTGGTACAGTCACTGTCTATGCGTTGCTTGAACCTGTTTGTCAGTGTAATCTGTTAAACTCTTCTTCTCTTAGTCTGGAAGAAGAACTTCCTGCGCATTAAGAAGCTGATATTGATCGGGGGCCCCGATGATGGCGTCATCACACCTTGGGAGTCGAGGTCTGTCGGTCGCCTCTGTGTGGTCCATTTCATTTCCTCTAATCCTACTGTAAATCTCTGTTTGTCTTTTGTATGCATTGATCATGACATTTGCCATTTCTTGTGCATCTTCCGTGGCTGTTTCACTGTGCACTGCGGGTTTCCTTGCTGTGTGGCATTTCTCGGGTCTTTGTTTTTGTGATCTTTTCATGCGACAAGGTCATTCTGGTCTTGACTCTCTTTTTTCTTTCTTTTCCCTCTTACACAGCCAATTTGGATTTTACGACAACAATGAAACGGTGGTTGAGATGAGGCACCAGGAGGTGAGTGTGTCGCCATATTTATTAGTATTATTAGACTGCCCCATTCTCCCTCCCTCTTTCATCATTTCTCTCACCATCAGATTGGTTTCTCTAGCATGACAAAATGTATTCAATTCAAAGAAGCAAGCATAAATATTAAAATTAAATTTAATCAGAATGCAGAGAAAATTAAATCCTGAAGTAACAAGATAAATTAATAAAATTTTAACTATTAGACTGTCTCTAATGATTAATAACGATATGGCAATGGAAACTGGTGATGGTGACATGTCTGTCTGTCAGGTTTATTTAAGGGATCTGTTTGGGCTGAAGACACTGGATGCCCGTGGAGACCTGGTCACCTGTGTGCTCTCCGGGGTGCAGCACACCAAGTGGCACTCCAACGATACAGTTTACACCAGCTGCATGGAGAAATGGCTCACCTAGAGGGCTGCGCAGACGCAGACGGAACACCAAGCACACAGCATTCGTACCTTTACCTTTCTGCAGTCGAGCGCACGCGATGACCTCTGAGTGCAACAATGATTCCCCACCCCACACACACACACACACACACACACACACACAAACTTCTGCCTCATTCAATTCATTTCATTTGTAGGGTAGTGATGTCCCCACGCCCTGAACTGTAATTTCTGTGTATAAGACCGTAAAACTTCTACCTCCAGTATGGTCTTTTTTAAATGATTATTTGATGGTTTACTCCCTAGATTAATCCTCATTGTTGATGTTAATTTTTGTCCCTGACACATCAGACCGTAGCTGTAGAAATCATGCCTTAATTTTCATTTCATTACCTGAGCGTTTACAGTTCTTTAAGGTTACAAAACCGAAGTGCTATTACACACTGCCAATCAAGAAGGGTGCTCACAGGAAATATGGCGAGGGGCCGGAGCAGTATGGAAAAGGGAAGGCTGGATTGGTTAAAGCAGTAAAGGGGACGTACGAGTGGCAGTGGGTCATTTGTAATTTCCCTGTCTTAAGAATATGTACCATGCCTCCCATTTCATCATTAGAAATCTCAGGAGAAAGTAATCTAGTGAAAAGTGAGGGTTTGTCTGTCTTTAGCATTTAGTGATATTATTTTATTACTACGAGATTATTTAATATAGAGTCAATAGTAGCTCTTTTTACAAAAGGGATCGATAGTTTGATTATAGGGACAAAAAAGAATTTAAAATAGGAATTGCAAGCATTGCACTCTGACAGATACGTTTGCTAAACTGTACTTTGCGATATAAGGGTAAACAAATTGTATTTTTATCATGATTGATGGTGTTATTAGAGTATTATATCTAAGTATTTTAAAAACAGATTTTAATCTCTGCCTGTTTTTACTTTGAAGGAAAATTTTCACATTTATTAACTTAACTGTATGGTAAATATGGAATGAAGAGATTCTGGTGTGGAAGAGATTGAGAGAGGAACTGTGTTCAGTACCATGTGTAAATGCAGTCCGAGCTTTACAACGGCCACATTAGTGCATCCAGGTTAATGGACCGAAACCGAATAATCTGCTTGGACTGTAAAGTTATGAGACCCTGAACTCTGTCAGAACCAACCTTTCTCTAATCTTGAATTTTTGCCATAAGAAGAATACGTTTACCAATGTGCTTTACGATTTTTACTCTGAAGTAAATTTGTTGTGATTGTATACGTGGTTAAGTGTGGTTAATATGTTACCGGAATGTTACGTTTGTGAGAGACCAATAAAAAAATGTTTTCAAATCTTTTTTTTTTTTTGTGTGTGTCCTGAATAATTGATTTTTCGCCTAAAGCATAATGTTACTGAGTTGAATCGTGAGCTTCACTTAGCTCCTCCATTTCTCTGCTAGGGTCTGGTGATCCATCCTGGCTGACCACCCTTCCCAAACCATTAGACTCCAGCGCAGCCTTCTTCAGTTGTTTCACTGATAGTCGTCCTCCCCACTCTCTTCTGTTCCATCTTGCCACTCACTAACAATTGTAGGCCACACACCGTTGGCTAAACTCTAGCATTGCTGTACACTTTAATCAACCACAGGAAACCTACAAGCCCCGGTTACTCCTTACTGGACTTCTGGCACTCCGGGGCTTCATAACACCACCTGTTTCTTGGCACCTTCTGTCTTGTTTCTCTCAGTGGTGGAAGGAGGGACTCCACAACTCTATCAAAGCGGTCCTCTTCAGTGCAATCCGTCTCCTTCTGGAAATTCAGTTTGTGGGTGCTCTGTCTGCTCTGAAATTGGAAAGATGTTTAGAATCTACAGTTGGACCCTGAATCTAAAATAAAATAAAATTTGGACTCTCTGGTTTTTGTTTATTTTATTAAATAATTTTCTATAATATCTATATAATATGTTTTTGTATATTTCTAATGGAGATAAGTGAATAAGATATTAGTTAATTCAGTTACTTTTGGTCCCAATGTTGGTGCTACGTTAATTTTTCACAAAATTGTCCGAAAAATCCAAAATTCTCGAGGTGCTAGATTTATTTGTCATATGGACCCGTCGGTCTCAGAAATCCAATTACATTTAACTACAACTCCAGTGAGCCCCCGGTTTCTTATAAACGGAAGAGGTAGGAACATTTCCGCCGGGGTGGATATCTGTGTGAAGCGCCTCGTTGCGGCCCTTTTCCGTCGAAGAATAGTGTGGTGTAGACCTTCTTACACAAGTGAGTGGAATATATGGTTTAATTGTGCATCAAGACACCTCTAAATTGTTCAAATGGAACCATTATTTACGTTACATACTTTTGTGGTAGTCCGTAATACGCAATGGTCGTCACTATTGTATTAAATTCAATTTTAATAATACGGAGCACTGCATTCCCGTCAGCAGTCGAACGAAACTCGCACTGTAGGGTAACGCGTGTGTGTAATCGCATGCCTGGGTTATATCGTATACCCTTTTGTACTTTGTATAGTAGGAATTAGACCGACACATTTTTTATGTGTGTTGGTAGTTCTTATTTCATGCGCAATAGTAAGTTTTTATGAACGGGTGGAACAAGTTAGTTTTTAAAAACTAGCTAACTAGCATGGTTGCTAAGTTTTTAATGCAGGCCGTAACTTAGCATTTATCAATTAAGTACTGAAATATATTGATATATAATTGGTTTTCACCGATAAATGGTGCTAGAACAATCCTTTCCTTAATTCTAGGAGTGGTAATGCACGTTTGCTGTTTGTGGCTTCTATTTTATATATAACGTTACTCCGGGTGCTTGAGTTCCTCATTAGATTTATTTAAATCTATTTGTCGTGCGTATCCCCCGTTCGTATATGTATTTAAAGTCCTTGTCGCGGTGTGATCGATTCGCTTTTTGAGACCTAATTTGTTTATCGAGCTGAAACGGAAATAGCGGAAAAGCTGTAACCGCGGCATGCGTGTCCCGTAGAACAATACGTTTTAGTTCTACTCACTCTACTAACTCCCGAATGACTGTGAACCGTATGTAACTTTTGGTTCGATGTATACATCTCTGAGCTCAAAACCATATTGCGAATGTGATTTTCCCATATGTAATGCTTGTACCACTTTCCCTGCTGCAGTTTGGCAAGTTGGCGTTTTTGGGCACAGTGATTTAGTCTCACATTAATGTTAATTAATCGGTGCTCTCTCCCCCAGGATGACTGAGTGGGAGACTGCCCCAGCTGTTGCTGAGACCCCAGAGATCAAACTCTTTGGAAAGTGGAGCACTGATGATGTGCAGATCAACGACATCTCCCTCCAGGTAATGGGCCCTGGATTGAAGTGCTTTGTCCACCTGTAAATATCCGCATATGGGCATAGGAATTAATTTTTCTGTGGCAGATATAGTGTAACGTGAAATCGTCATCTTGTAGACCACTACAGGTTGTTTAACGTGAATCTGTCCTTTGAGCGAGACTAGAGTCACATCTTGATGTCTTGTCATGGCCCTGGTGTGCTAGAGTCCTCGTAAAGTAACACTCTTTGCTTATTCATTGGCTGATCTGACCCTGTAGCTCAGCCAATCACCTGCTCAGATATACTGTGATCTAATTTTTACTCTTGGTTGCCCATACTTTTTTTTGTGTGCCTGCTTCTATGTCCACACCACAAGAATGTGTCATTGCCAGTGGTAAATCACCGTTCCTCTTCCGTGCCTAGGACTACATTGCCGTGAAAGAGAAGTACGCCAAGTACCTGCCGCATTCCGGGGGGCGCTATGCTGCCAAGCGTTTCCGCAAGGCGCAGTGTCCCATCGTGGAGCGCCTCACCAACTCCATGATGATGCACGGTCGCAACAACGGCAAGAAGCTGATGACCGTGCGCATCGTCAAGCACGCTTTCGAGATCATTCACCTGCTCACCGGAGAGGTACTGTAGAGTTGTTTTTCTGACCCCACACTCTAAACGGCCTACCCGTATAAAGATAAGCTCCAGTGAATTCCTAAATGGTGGTGTGTCTGGTTGTGGTACGATAAACAGTGCCTTTTTACTTGGGTAATTTAACGTCCCCCCATCTTGTAATGTGTACTGTGGTCAACCGAAGGCACATGGCAAGATCAGAAATTGCCTGCACCATGTTAAGCAACGTTCCCTAGCATGTCCAGTTAGTCCCCTGACTTTGTCGTGAACTTGGATGGGCTGCCAATTTGCGTCTGCGGTTAATGTGCACTTATCCAGAATTTCCTCTTAACAGAATCTAGGCCGTTGTAATTGGGGGGGGAGTAAATGATTTTACAATTTAGATGTAAATGGCTAGATCATTTTGCAAATACTTAATTTATAGCTTGGCCACAGCTCTCAATATTCATGAGGTATCTAGACTTATTTTAAACTGTCGTCTGATGCGGGCAAGTTACCCCCAAAACTAATAATAAAATGATTAGTTCCACAGAACTGTAAAATTGCTATGGTCTCCTAATAGGCGTAATTGCATAAATTAGGATGCATGTGATTCTCTTTACCAGCTGGGGGTTTTTGCGATTGTGTATGGTATCTTTAAAACGGCATGTAGTTGTATTCCTTGTTTCTGTGCAGTAATGGAGGCATTTTTTCTGTTTCTAGTCAGCTTGTGGTCTCCAGGTGGAAGGGAACCAGGATTTGCAGTAATTTTTCCTCCTCTCCACTGTCTAGAACCCCCTCCAGGTTCTGGTGAATGCCATCATCAACAGTGGCCCCCGTGAGGACTCCACCCGTATCGGTCGTGCTGGAACCGTGAGAAGGCAGGCTGTTGATGTCTCCCCATTGCGCAGAGTCAACCAGGTCTGACACCTCATCCTTGAGTTAACCATTTTTGTACTGGTTAACCAGTACTTGTGTACTGGTCTAGTGCCTGCACTCTGCTGTTGGATGGTTTGTTCTCAGTTGGTGAGCATTGTACATCCCGCCAGCTACTCATTGTCCTGATGTTGGTGTTCTAGCTGAGCAAACCTCGTTCTGTTTTGTTTTCTTATTGACTGTAGTGTTTCCCCTTGAGCTGACCAGCCTTGGCAGACCATAATCCCGCTAACAAGGAAACGCTACCGATGTTGGTTTGCATTTACCATGCCTAAATGTCTCTAGGGGAAACACTGCTGTAGTTTCATGTGGCTCTGCGAATTGTTAGGCCCAGGACAAAACCCCATGTTGCCTTTCAACTCTACAGGGACATTTTCACATCCAGCACTCAACAGCTATTTAGTGCTTGGATCGATGATTAGCTCGCTCTGCAGAGCTAAAACCAGAGAGCTGCGTGGAAATGGTAGGATGTTATCTTGTACTGGAACCTAGTGTGTAATTATCCGTGTTGTTGTAGGCCATTTGGCTGCTGTGCACAGGCGCACGAGAAGCTGCCTTCCGAAACATCAAGACCATCGCCGAGTGTCTTGCAGATGAGCTCATCAACGCAGCCAAGGTGAGGTCGAGGATCAAAAGGCACGCTTTTTTTATTTTTTATTTAAACCTTACTTGACAATCAGCCTACTAAATTTTGATGTTTGCTTCCAGGGTTCGTCCAACTCTTACGCTATCAAGAAGAAGGACGAGTTGGAGAGAGTGGCGAAATCCAACCGTTAAGTAGTTGCTTTGATACAACGAAAGGAAATAAATGTTCACACCCCCGTACCAGTGTGGTCATTTGTATTGTGCGCATGTGGGTCGGGATCTTTGGGTGAGCTGGGATGCTTAAGTCCTGTAATGTGGTGGACCCTTACACAGAGATGGCCTGATCTAAAATGTGAGTCAGACCGGCAGCACTTGGACCAGTTTGGCCCACGACATCAGCAGTGTCCGTTCTGATTATAATGAAATGAATGGGCCGCTGGCATGCAACAGTAAATACATTTGGTTTCAATCAATCAATTTTTTTATCCAAAAAACCTTCAAAGACTAAACATCACTTGTACAAAAATGAATTCACTACAAAATGTATATTGCAAAAACAGCTTTGCCGCGCATCTCGGTGTTCCCAAAACGCAAACCAGTGGTATATAGGAAGATTGGATATAAGGAATTCGGGAAAAGGAACTTCAGTGCTTTAATTTTTTTAACCTAATTGGTTGCAACTACAAACTATTCTAAAAATATTTAAGTCACATTTTCATAAGCTTATTCCTACAGCCTTGGCCCCACTCCGTCTGGTTCGGTCGAAACCGCTATTCAGTCAGCTCAAACAGTTTGGTTCAGAGCTCCCTTCTCTTAAATATGGAGGGACAAGTGTTAAATTAGCACTAACCTGTAGTAAATCGTTATCTGTACAAATCACATTCACATGCACACTGACTTCTAAATCTTGTATAGTTTTTAAAAGGAAAAAGTCATGTCACAGGGAAAAGCTGACTTCTCTAAACACTAATTTACTCCTTAATGGGGTCATGCTGGGAAGACCATTTGAATCTACCTCCAAGACTCGAACGCACAGAGCATTTGTCCTCCCTCTGACCCCCATTAAAAGGCTTCATTCGGCGGTAAACGGATTTGGGAAGGGGGGGGTGGTTAGAGCTGTGGCTTGCGGTTGATGAGCAGACAAGAGGAGGATAACGCCCCACCGAGTTTAGAGATCTCGCTGCTCGCTGTAGGTAGGAGGGTGTAGTCCGTCAACTTCTGGAAAGCCTGTTGGGGGGGAAACGGGTGAAGCTGTCAAGGTGGATGAACACACAGAGGGTGAGAAAGAGACAGCCCAGATGGAGACTTACGGCAGCACTGTTGGGACACTCCTCTGCAGGGGGGTGGAGCAAGTAGTCTACCTGGGAGGGGCCCCTAATGTAGACACAGTTGGCAGCGGCGCCCTCAGGCACAGTCAGCACCTCGTAGTGGTGGTCAGTCAACTGCTCCATCATCTGTGTGGGGGCAAAAAACAGAAAGGCGTCATTTTCCACATCAGCCCTTCCAGGCATTCACAACAGAGAGGGAAAAATCTAAAACCTTGAGTGTCTTTTTAGCCCCCTCGTTGTTGCTGATGATTATGGTGTCAGGGCCGCCCATGGAACAGATGTTCTTCAGGCGAGCTCCGCCGTACACAGGCACGGTGGAGACGGCGAAATCCTGTACGGGGGACACAAAATGGAGGCCTGAGAAAAGAATGATATGCAAACCCGCCAGCAGGCCAGAAACGTGAACCACACGATTTCTCTGGCACTCGGGGTACAACCTGCAGTGGTTCCCCCAAGCATTGGCGTAAATGCCAACATTACTGCATACATTTTTTATACACCATGTCATTTGTAGTATATATTAAACATTTACTAATGCCATCACTGGAAACAGGACTCCTGATCTGTTTGCTCAGGCAGTTAAACCAGCCTATAAAACAGCACCAACAGACATGCCAAACTGTATCTAGAAGCACAGTCCATAGTAAACATGCACTTTTAATCTAAAAATCATTTGAAAAGCCTTGGAGGGTGATACAGGGACCAAGCGCCTTGATGCCGGTCGGCTGCCTTTATATAACAAGGTACAGCCATGCAACTCTGTACAAGCTAGTTAGTTAACAAATGTTAGATTTGGTCTTGATTAAAAAAAACAAAACAAAAAAACTAACTATCCATGCCGGCGGTCATTCAAATAATTTAAACAAAGACCAGAAATACTCACTCACTCACTCACCCTAAATGTGTCAGCCAACACTTCAGCTCCTCTGTGGTTGGTATGGGAGGAGATACCCACAAAGAACTCTCTCCCGGTGAAAAGCACATCGCTGCCCTCCAGGGTAGCCCCTCCAGAGCCCCCTTCCTCGTCCCCCATCTCCACTATTGTCAGATTCAGCTCTGAGAGCACACGTCTCACAGCCTCTGCCTATAGGGTGTGAACACACACGTGTAGATACGGGGATCAGGAATACAGACATACAGATTTTGTCCTTGAATGTAAATTGACAGTTAAACTCTAAAATGTAAGTAAAAACAAACGTAGACCTGACTAAAAACCAATGCTGGTAACCCGTTGTCTGAATGTAGACACCATTTAAGTCTGAATCTCACGTTGAAATTACACAGGTGTTTACGCGAATGGGCCAGCTGATAGTCCTTGAACAACTTGAATGATGGTGTAAGCGTAGTCTCAGGCTTTGGACGCATTTCAGTGGTACCTCACTGCGCCTCTGTTGTTTCCACGGGCGGGTGATCAGCGCCGTGTCGCCCTGGATAACCGCCACGTCCTCGATCCTCCAACTCTCGGGGAGCTCGGCGTCGGGCGGGATCTCGATCAGCTGCAGACCCACCTTCTGCCGCAGGGCCCCGGTCAGCACCCCAAACTGGCGCTGCGCCTTGGCCAGGTCCGTGGAGGCCGCTCCCGCCTCACCCTCGACCCCCTCCGCCGTCCTCCCGAAAGACTCTGGGATGCCCCGGACCACGGCGTGGGTGAAGCGGCCGTATGGGCGCACGCCTGCCATGTCGCTCGACCGCACGCTTCCTGCGATGAGTGTGTGTGTGCGTGCGTGTGTGTGTGCGTAACAGCACTTGCTTGCCACACTCTTTTGTGTGTACGTGTTATGTGTTCCGCCCCTACTGAAGTGGGAGAGGGAAAGTTTGCACACCCCAGGGCCTAAAGTAATACTATTCTTACTTCGGTTTTGGATTCAGCATCTCTTCTAAAAGAAACAGATACGGAAGGAATAGGGCCCAACGTCACCTGAGTCACGTGTTTAAAAAGAAAAAACACACACTAAGCCCTTATCCCTTCTCTCCCGTGTCAGTCCTCTCGTCACTTTGTCCAAGGATACTTTTGCTGCTGATCACTCCCTGAAAGACAGAAAAAACATACAAGTATCTGAGATAGTGAACATTGGAATATAGTAAATAATTTGTTGTCCTGACTTATTGTTACTGATTTAAATTCAGGTCTCCCAATACTTTATAGTAGGACACTTTCCCCCTCATCAAGCCCTGGTCACCTTGAACTGAACAGAGGGAGATGATTGTGTTCTGCTATTTTGGACAGCCGGTGAGGGAAGTGCAAGCAAATCTGAGACTTTATGGTAGGACTTTGACACACGGTCTACAGCTAACATGATTATATATAGTGGTTAAAAGTGTTCTGTTAAAAAGCATCCCGCATTCGCACAACATGTACCTTCCTAAACCTTAAAGTAAACCACTACAAGGCGGCCACAACTGAAACCCAAACACACCATAAATATTTAACCATGTAAAAAAAAAATATATATATATAATTATTATTATTATTATTATAAAAGATGAAAGCCTAATACGATAGGTTGCTAACGAGATCAAATTGTTTCATTCCCCCTACTGATTAATGATACATGCATTTTATTTTCTAAGAACAGGAGTGAATCCTACTCTACAACATTTTTATTATAAGCTTTTTGGAGAAGCACCCTAAATAACTAACAAGTATTGCACCCAATATAGCCAAGGAAATACGATACGGTTGAACAGACTGGAAAGTCTGTTCAAATTGATCTGAAACCCATTGCGGGGTTGTTCATTGGCGTTAACTGACAAGGGGGTCATTGTTGAACAGCGGACTGTATCTTTCCTGAGCAATCAATTCTTTAACTGCAATGAGACAATCGCTGTGTTATTATCAACCCTCTGAAGTGTGGGTAGGAGGTTAGGCCTAGAAGTGTTTGCTGTCTCTGTACCAGGCACAATTCACAATGCCAAAAGTTGTCACCCACAGGTATGGCATAACGTTTTGAATTCAATCTATAGAAAAATCTGGTCATGTCTTACATCACTTATACATACAAGTTCCTCACATTGCTATCGCATGGCAACAAGTGGCGCAAAACTTGATTTGCTCAGACAACAGCATGCTGTAGGGCATTAGTTCCCACTAGTTAACTTTTCGTGCAGATATAATTATACGGACACAAAAGGCCTACTGCCAAGCGGCCAACGCAGGACATTTCGAAACACCTTTTATTATAGAGTCCCCATCTATCTTGGCACCAGTAACCCAAAAGGTTTTTGTTGTTTCGGCATGCAAGATACTGAAAAACTCAACAGCACAAACGTCGTTTGTTGGTTATAATGTAAAATAGCACATATAATTCAAGATAACATACATTGATACCTCCCGATGAATCCTTACTCAGTTAGCGTACTTTGGATACAGACAAACACACACAAATATCACACTATACGTCACTAAAGGGCAACTGCCGTTTTTAACGATACTGCTATGCAATTTGTATAAATTATTTTGATAGTGGACCGATAAAGTCGAAAATATCAAAATAGTCTAATCACAAACACGCAGTTAATGGAGTACCGAGCTAGCTTATATGTTGCCAAAGTTGACGCCCAGCTTCGTAACCCATTCTCTCCCCCCCAACCTTCTTTGAGTTTGAAACCTTTTGGTATTTGATGAGGAAAATAGACGAAATTACCTTTTTAGATCCTGCCTTTGGAAAAAGAAAAGCGTTTTTTACCCAAAGCCTCAAAATATTTGCTTTATTTTATTATCTCTTACTCACTCTTCAAATTTCCAAACCCGGTTATATTTTCCTCACTCTCATTCCTTTCCCCTCGATTCACCCGGCACATTCGCCTCACCACTCTTTCATCCCATTCCCCCATCCCCCATTTCACCCTCGCACGAAATACAAAGACATGATTCAAACTATACTAATTTAAAGCAGATACGACTTACCTAAACATAAAGGGAAAACTGATTCAGCTTGAGGAAGATTCACAGACAAACTTCACACCGCTTCGATTGAAATCACCGTATCTTATGAACTGCTAACTATATAGCAATTCTGCTTTTATCAGTATGCAATAACGATATTCTGTTCCTTACATCGTTTTCGCAACATTAACTGCTATAAACATCAAGTTGTTACAACAAAAACAATCTGGAGATTTATCTTTCTGTCGTGATCTATTGTTTCCAACAGTACCACACCTCCCACTCCCTGTTAGTTGGTCTCCTCAATTGTGTCCGCCCATCAAGGATAAAGTTGAGCCGTTGCATTGTGCAGACGATTCTGCTATTCTGCAGAATGTGCTTTGTTAAGGCACCGTCCGCGTTGCTGTTAGATAGTTTGTTGCATCTTAACTGAATTTAAAATAAGATCGTCAGCATATGTTCTAATCTATTGCTTAGCCAACAGAATAAAAATTCATCCATTGATACTTTTATACGAGACTGTTCGCCACTGTTTTGGATCTCCAAACCGCAAAGACAAATTAATCCTTACTTTTGCGAAATGTGGGTCATAGCATATTTAGTGGCGTCGTGATTGCAGTCATGTCAAAAGTCGATTTTGAATATCCTCGTTTAAAACAAAAAAAAACTCACCTAAAACTACTATTAATTTATATAACCATTCTAACTATGTACCAATTTTTTTTCTAAGTTTTTTGCTCTTACACGGTCTCGTTCCGTCCGACCAGCAGATACCAGTATATCGGATACTAGAAATCAGCTTTCAAACGTGGTTTCGTTTAAAAAAAACGTAATTTCCAAACAAAGGCACGTATCGTGAAAATATTATATATACGATATAATGAAGAATACAAATGAAATTCATTTTCCCGACCCAAACGTTTTCGGACATTTTATTCATAGTCCTTCATTAATATTATATAGGCTACATAGAACACTCATCTACATCGGTTGGGTTTCGGACTTTTTTCCTGGGATTAGTTGTTAAAGAAAAAAATAAAACAAGTGCGACAGATGGTGTTCGTAACGCTTCTTAAATTTAATTAAACTATTGACGTATAATGCTACCGTCTGGCGTTCATTGTGTGCTATTGCAGTCAAAATAAAGACTATGGTAATCAAAATGATAATTGAAAAATGGGAAAAAAACCTATGACCAGTTTAATGAGCATAAGGAGGGCAGAGTGACGCCGCAATGAGACACACACACACAGACAGAAAATCAAGGAATTAGAAATATCAGCAGAGAGAGAGAGAGAGAGAAGCAAGTACAGGATTACAACCTGCCATCTGCCTTTCTCTCGCATGCAAAATACTATCCACTTACTTTTGAACCGACAGACATTGAATACACAGTCTGCAGCATATTCAAACATTGAAAAACACCTCATTATTCCCAAATCTGTAGAATAATAAAATAGTTATAACCATTACTACTTATAACTAGTTAATGTAACAGTCCATTAAAGATTTCAACATTATTCCTGTGGAGTAGAATTTAAGCAGACCAATGTTTTAGGTTGAAGGACATAATCTGTTTGCTGGTGGAAGTCAATTCTATCCCACTTTGAGACAAGGGCAGTGGTTAAACATGATTTTACCCAACTGGCCTCACAGACCCCGTCAGTCACAAGACTCCCGGTCACTTGACGATCCTCCCTTGCAGCATTGCGTCTTCCATTAAGAGATAATGAACACATACATCTGGCTCTGCGGGCTCTCCCATTCCGCGTCTCTCCTTACTCTGTCACCGCAAGGCGTCAGGAAGAACTGCCATCTCAATATCACCAGTCAGGGCCTGTCGGGGCCCCTGAGGTCTGACACAAGGCCTGATTTCTGTAACACATAATCCTATTAGCTACAAATAGAAATGCTGTGCGACCAAACAAGAGAGAGTGAAAAAAGTGTTTGCTGAAATTAATTAGAATGTACTGGATGGGGTTAGCTGCAGTCTCATCCCCAGTGTGATTGTTCAAAGTCAGAGAGGTTCATCTGACGACACCGTCTCTCTGAATGAAGAATCTCTGGCAGATCTCCAGTTTGGAAACATTTGCGGTCCAGACCACAGCGTCACCGCGAAATGGTTGCGCCGTCTAACGCGATTAAACGTTTTCTTCTGGGTGGGGACGCCTCGAGACCTGACAGCCGCAAAATTCATTTGTCGTCGAAGGCAGACTGGTAACGACGGCGCACGCCCGGGCGGAAAGAAAAAAAGGCGAAGATCGAGGACAGAGTGAAAAATGCAGGCACCACGGGGATGCTGAAGTGTCTGGTGGGACTGGAATCATTGTCTGAACCTGTAAAATGTGATAAACCGTGGACGAATCCTAAACGAGCAGATAAAGGAAAGAAGGAATTTAATATCTAGGTGACCACGCTCTGTGGACGTCGGGAGGGAAAAAAAAGACATACAACTCAAAGTGCGAAGACAAAACCGGCCAAAAGACAATGCCTTGCCCCCTCTTTCTCCTGCTTCTCCTGACTCAATTCTCCTCTGTGGGTATGTAGACCAAGACCGACCGAGGGCTCAGATTTCGGGAGGGGGGCTGATTTGCAGTTGCCTGCCGTTACGCTCAAGGGACAGGAGTAGGGGTAAGGCGTTTATCACCGTCATTGGCATTGTGTAAAAACCATCCAGCCGGTCTTGCCCAGGCATTCCGTACGTAGATCTAGTACCTTGTGTCAGTCCCTCACCTTCCCCTTCTTCAGCTCCTCATCGTCAAGTCACTGTGTATCGTTTATAGTGTTTATGTACAGTAGCGTGTTGTATATATTCAGGTCTAACCTCACTGTCTCTCAGACCCTCTGCGCTGCCACACCTGCGTGTTCCCGTCTATCTCGCCGGAGGACTGCCTCATGTTCCCCCAGGAGTGTCCGGCGGGCCAGCGCTGCCTGTCCAGCATGGCGGTTGGCATACGAGGTGAGGTTTGCCTGGGAAAACTGTAGCCCAAAAGTGGTGTCGGCATCCCACCTATCTGGCAAGGAAGTAAGAACCCAGCATGAGGCTGCAAAAGTTTTTAACCAATCACTGTTGAGGGGTTGTAGCCCAGGAAGACTTTGAGAACGTCAAAGCAGCAATGGTATGATTGAGACTTTAATACCGCTTTTTTTGCACAGACCACGCTTTGTTTTAACCACTCGAATGCACCATGTGTGTCATCGTGAATAAGGTTAACCCCTCTCAACAGTGCAGATGTATTGCAGTACCTGTCGTGCACACGGACGAGTGATTCCTCTCTCCTTTCGCCATACAGGAGATCTGCGGGTGGTGCTCTACGAGAAGAGCTGTGCCATAAACTCCCTGTGCGGCCTGTCGGGGGAGAAGTTTGCCGCAGGCTTAAACTTCACCTTCAGCAGCGAGTGCTGCGACGTGGACCTGTGCAATGGGGCCATCGGCACTGCTGCCCCCTGCTGGACGGGCCCAGCAGCCAGCCTCCTCGTCCTCATCCCGCTGGCTCTCCTGCTGGGTTGATCCGCCTCCCCCACTGCCATGGGCAGAGCCACACCGAACCATAGACGCAGAGCACAAACAATAGGTAACACACAGCGGTCTGCCAGCTATAGGACAAAGAAGGCAGTGACACACACACACACACACACACACACACACACACACACACACACACACTCAGTGAAGTCCAACACACTTCCTGAAATGCATAACAGTTACTCCGCAAGCCTTAATCTATCTCTAATATATGTACACTATTTACATAATAATGAGACTTTCTTCCTTTTGCCAATGCCTATAATTGAGCAAAACCTGCAAAATATTAACACATCTGTGTGAGAGGGCAGATGGTGAGGACAAATAAATGATCTGGGAACAGTTTTCTGTAGTTTTATTTTGAAAGTTTTTTTTATTAATCTTTATCAAGATGATTTGGAGGAAAGAAAAGTTATAACAGAGCATTGTCTCAAAAACAGAAAAGATTTAAGCCATTGATAAAAAGCGCATTAAGGGTTACTTGGTCACAACTTTCTATGGTAAGTGCAAATGGGAGGAGAGACGGTTTTTAGGCTTGGTTTCTAAGTACAGAGAAAAACTACTGCACAGAGATGAAAAACAAGAGAAAGAATCAGACATGCGGTACAGAACAGGGAGACGGGGAGAGAGAAGGGAAACCAAGGACATGACATTAACACTAGCAGAGCTGCCTGAATCCAACGATGCCCTAAAATGTACAAATCGATGATCAATAACTGCGCGTGGGCGCACACATTTGTTCATTTTCAAAATGATTCCCCCCCCCACCCTTTATTAGCTACTGTTGAAAACAACGCTGACCGTTAATGCAAAGAGAAAGGAGAGAAAATCTCTCTGGAAATACCGAGAAGACGATTAATTGGGATGTAAGAAGCAGATATTTTTAAAAATCATAGTATCAAGTAAAAAACAAATAATGCAAAAAATCTAACATAAAAAACAAACTAAAATACACCTGCATTAAATTTAACTGACTTGGTCCCTTTACTAGATTTGTGAGGAAAAACTCAAATAAGTTGATTCTAAACACATTTGAAATACTACAAACCAAACTGCTAATTCAGTCTTGACACTCAACGTGCACATTTCTAGATTGTACAAATAGTTAATTCCCCTGGTGGGTTTTTACAGAAAATACAATAGGTACTTGGCTGCAATGTATAATTTTGACAAACTTAGACACAGTTCACTCCTTTTATTGTGAACCAGACACGATCTCGTCAAATACTACTCACTTGGCGGAAAAAAAGAAATTAAGAATTTGAAATAGTTGAACATTTTGGATGACTTCTGTCAAGTAAACTTTTTCTTGGGATGGACGGTACACTTCTGAAAGGTTTGATTTACCATCAATGGATAATAACTTAAAAAGGTAAATCTATTTGTCTGGTGTCACGTGCTTGGCATATTCCGGCACATTCCTTTTTGTTTTTTACATTTATAAATATTGACATTTCCCATCAAACTTAATTCAACCACAAACTTGACATCAGATGTTATAGCAGAGTAAATAATTCCACTTTTCACACAAGCGTACAATCTCAGGGCCCCGTGACAAGTCATTTCAACGACGGGGAAGATGACTGAAAACGCGGAACCAGGCAACAACGCTCCAACGTAACGACGACGCTAAGGACTGTAAACCCCGGTGGTGGCCAACTGGGCTTTTAAATGTGTGTTGGTGAGGGCCAGTCACCAGCACCACAGACCCAGACTCCCATCTGTACCTCTGCTGTGCAGCTCAGTGAAGCCATGGCACAGTGCAACTCATGATATAGCTTAACAATTTAGCAAAGTCCAGAGGCCCCTCATTCAAGTTCTTTACCAGGGGTACAGCAGCAGTGGCCCACTAGGAGTCAAAGGGCCTGGTTGGTGGAGAGCTGACCCTAATTGGAAATGTCCAGTTCTTTCCAGGACCCAGATTTTGGGTAATTTCAAATTTCTAGACATTACTCTGAGTGCATGATTTGTGCGAGTCAACAGAACCGCTGGCTGTGCTGAAGTGACAAATGGAGGCAGTAACACCATCGGCCAGAACACTTTTGCGGTTCATGTCGGTCGCAAAGTGTTGGAATTTATAAATTGAAAAACAACAAAGCAAAGGTAGCTGTCATCAAAGTGTGGATTCGGTAAGTGGCGTGTTATGTCAGGTTTTCAAACTCTGCCCGAGCACAGCGTCAGCCGTTTCCTGACTCGGGACGCCTTCCCCGGTCCCTTGAGCTTCTCCAAACCGTGTGGGCGTGTCCCCGGTCTGGCGACTCAGAAGCTGCACAAGCCAGCGGTTTGTCAAGCTGGCGTCGTTGCCTAAACATAGAGCTACCTTTGTTTTACTGCTGAACATTTCCACCACCGCTGTGCACCACTGACAGGGGAACATGCACTGGACTCAATGAAAAAAGGGAAAAGCTAAATTATCTACAACCCTGTATACATTATTTAAAAACTAAAAGATTTTTTTTTTTAAATAGAAATACCACCACCGTGTGTTCCTGATGACACACAGAGGGGCTGTGCAGATTTCCTCAGCAGGAACATGGTTTTTTCCCTATCTCTCCCTGAAATCTTCATTTTAACGTCATTGCTTGGCTTTACTCTTTGAAAGAAATTCCTCGCTATTACTAAAAGACAGTATTGATATTACAGTAGTATGCAGTTCTGCTTCAAAACAGATACATCCCTTTCAGTAACTAGTTTGCTTAACGGTGAAAGCAAAAAACTAAAACACATCTCAGTGTCTCCCTTAGATAATGTTGTAGACTCTGTAATGTGGGCGAGACAGAGACAGGGGTTGGGGTTAATATACTTTCCGCATAAGCATTAGTTAGGAGGTTTTCTCATAAGAACCGTAAAAAAAACTTAATAAAAAAAATGCGCACGAAAGCTAATCTACTGTCTTCATCAGTTTTGACCAATCCGGAGCGCTCTGGTTTTCTGACATGGCAGCCTGCCATAGCTATAATTTGCCTAGGGAAATTCAATGGGATGGAGGGTAAAGTCATCCAGTACAGCACAGGGTGCAGCAGAGGATTCGCCACACAAATAAGTCATAGCAGTAACTAGAACCTCACAACCCAAATACCTCAAAAACCCTTCTTTGACCTGCAATTGGTGCGAGTGTGTGTGTGTGCCTGCTTACATGCATGTGTGTGTGTGTGTGTGTGTGGGTGTGCGTGAGAACCCCCACGGTGTGTGCACAGTAGCTTTGAAGAGCCATTTCGAACCCTCGTTCCTGCGGCAGATTTGGGCACATAGTGAAAAGGCCCGGCCACCACTGTAGAAGTGTAGGACAATGTTACACCTGCAGAAGCTTGTGTCAGGTGCACGACGCTCAAGGTGTGTCTAGGTGAGTCAAGTGCAAGTATGTGCATGTATCTTAATGCATCAACCCAATCTAATGTTCTAATGAAGTACTCTCAGAAAAGGCAGGGTTCATGGGAGTCGTGATGTGTGTGTGTGTGTGTGTGTGTGTGTGTGTGTGTATGGGCGTGATATATGTGTGTGCCTGTTGTATGTAAATGTGTGTGTGTATGTGTGCTTGCCTGTGCGCCTCTCTGCACTACCTATTTGAGCACTTTAGCCACGGAGACATAGGCAATGTGGATCTCGTTGTCGCTGGGGCAGGTGGAGGAGAATTCCTCCCGGGCGTATGATGCATCCAGGTACCTCCAGAGGGACGTGAGGGAGCGTGGAATGGAGAAGCCCCGGTACTTCAGACACACCACCTGGCGAGGAGAGGCAGAGGTACCTCAGCACAGCGAAACACGCGGACAGGGCCGGACACATGCAGACAGAGGACATGAGAGGCACCGGCGCGGGCACCTTCACAATGTGCAGCTTGGGCAGCAGGTTGCAGTCAGCCAACGTGAGCTCCTGGCCATCCAGGAAGGGGCGGGACGAGGTGGTAACCTCTTCTGCGCTAGTCTCGTCGATCTCGTCGGGGAGAGGGCAGCTGAGATAGTCATCCAGCTTCTTCAGGGCCTTCAGCAAGCCCTTCTCCAGATCTGATAAAGCAATAAATAAATCTTTGCACCTCGTCTCACAACAGGATGCAGAGGAACAGGTTTTGAACCACTTTTTAACGTTTGACACGAAAGCGCTAAATATGGAAATTCAGCATCGCAGTATTTTATTGGCGGGGTCGGGTGTCACCACCCTTATCCCTCTTGCTCACTGTCATTGAGCTGTGGGTTGGAGTTCTTGATGTAGGCAGAGAATTTGGAGAAGACGTCCAGGCCCGCTGTGTTGGACTCTGGGTTCCGGGCTGCGAGGCGAGGGTACCTGGGGACACGTCCAAGCACAGTGTGAGTGTCACTCAGGCTCTGTGCATCGTGCCACTCCAAAGCCTTAAACCAATGCGTTTGAGACGCCTCAACCTCGCCCAAAAGGATCTTGACACGGGTCACTTGGAAAAGAGCTTCTAAAATGGGTTGAAATCAAGCAAGGAAAGAGAACCAGATTAGGGTGGAGGTGGAGATGGAGACAAAATGGGACGGTTACTTGGGGGGGCAGAGGTTGTCCTCCAGGAACTCTTCAATCTTGTTGGTGTCCGTCTTCACCTCTGTCCCATACAGCAAGAAGGGGGGCTGAGCACCAGGGGCCAGGTCTTTCAGGATGTCTGGCTTCCTGGATTGGGAGGGGAGAGTAGGGCACAGACAGGAAGAGAGGGGGATTGAATTTCCCAGATGTGGGAATCCTGTCTTCCTTCACACACAAATAAACCAAAACACAGACTGCAAGACTTGGCCGTACTAAACAGACCTCCATTTGTACGTTCTTGAGTTTAAAAACAAAAGGGGTTATTCAGGTATGGCGTGTCAGCTGATCGTGCTTATTCTGATATCTGAATTTGTAAACAAGGTCATGACATTGCTGGCACGGTGTCATCCATAGGCACATTAGGCAGACACACCCTGTTACAAAAACAGCCTCTCCCTACCAGAAAATAACTGCATCAACGCCACCATCTGCATGTATGCAATACACACATACTGCAAAAGTCAGAATGTTGCGCGGGAAATAATAATTCAGCCCACTGCAAAGAAAGTTGGTTAAATTATATCAAGGAGCCTGTCTCTTGGGTTTAATGTTTCTTAAGTACTTGTGGATCTGTCAGCTGAGGTGGTTAGCACTGCTGTTGCATTTACGTTTGCTTCTTTGTCATTTAGCAGACGCTCTTATCCAGATCGACGTACAAAAGTGCCAAAGTTTCAACGTGCAATATAAGATAGCAAACTACCATGTCCTACTGGAAAGTAATGCAAGAAGATGTGAAGATAATGCGAAGGAGATAACGTACAAATCCATTAAAACAATCAATATATTCTAGATTTGAACATGGTACAGCCCAAAATGCCCAGATAAATATCCAGCAGTAAAAATGCATAAACTTCAAAATTGTAGGGTATGCAAGTACTGGGTATTGAATAATAATAATAATAATAATAATAATAATAATAATAGGAATAATACAAAAAAAAAGGTACTTGTTAATGCAAACAGCTGTTCTAACGAATACGTATTCTTAAAAGTAATTTGACCATACTATAACAGCGAGGTAATCAGAGACTACAACACTTGTGTGACGTCATTTGTTAACTGGGTACTCAGATATATATCTATATATATATATATATTAGGCCTGTCAAACGATTAAAATAATTTATCGCGTTAATCGCATGATTTTCTGTAGTTAATCGCGATTAATCGCACTTTTTTAATGTGCTCATATTTGGCCCTAAATAAACAATTTTCCATTTAAAAAGCAGTGTGTTATGTTAAAGGCATCTTGTGTTTTATTGTAATGGAAAGAATTTGAAAATAATCTGTATCAGAAAGTTCGTAATTGCGTCTGTTGACTTGTCCATTTGCCTCCTGCGCACAAACTCTGTAAGAGTAGGCTGCTGCTGTCCTGTCCTATCACTACTGCTGTCGGCGTCAACTCTGTGTTTTGCTTGTAAATGACACTTCAGACTCGACGTACTTCGGTGATACAGAAATTCACCCTTACAGTAGCTGCAAATAACTTTACTTTTATCCAAAAACCCATCTGTAAGCGTTTTGTAATACAACGCGCTATTTTTATATTATATATATTCCTGCGTCCAGTTAGTGTGGATATAGAGCAAGTACACTGAATACGTCTAAGAATATATAAACATATATCATACACCAACACATGAAATTTGAACTTATAATGGTTCTTCCAAAGAATTTATAGAGACACTCAAAGAATAATATATATAAAAAAAATGTGATTAGTTTGAGGGGAGAGTCAGGCAAAGACCTCTTCATGTCCACGGTGGTGACGTTAAACGTGACTCCTTTCAGCCACAGGACCATGAAGAGCCGCTGAGAGAAGGGGCAGTTTCCGATGCTTTGGCCGTCGCTACCCGCCTAAAACGCAATCAAAACAGTCACAAGATCAGGCGATTCACAGAATTTACCCAATGTGGCCGTGGAACTGGTCCATCTCTGGTGCATATCGACCCCTCAGTGCCCACTGTTCCACATTTTGTTATTTCCCCCGAGGTGTTTTGGTTCTGTACTGTAAATCCACAATGGAGTTTGTTTAAATTTAAACTAATAATAACTGGTGCGATATTGTCTTGAATGTAATGTTCTGTGGTTCACTCCGCCAAGTGTTGTTAAATAGTAATGAATGTAAAAATGTATTGTATGTGGTTATGAAACCTATATCGCGTCTATTCATTGCTTTATATTGTGCATTCAGGCAGTAAATCAATAGGGCGCCATATGCGCTCAGTTATGACTAATGTTCTTCGGCTGTTTTAACAGATGAACGGACACGCACAAGGCATGCCCACGGGGACTGAGGAATGTACATACCCGCTGTCTCAAATTATTAATAAACCGAGTGTCACTTATGTAACGATTTGGGGAAATCACATAAGAAACAGTAACAGACTTAACATTAATGATTCGCGCCGCTCACATTTGAGACGCTTTACTTCCGTCACTATCCTTAACTGGACAACAGCAGGTGATTCGAGACAAAGCGAAAGACAGGAAATAAAAACATTTCAAAAATTAACGATGGATTCTTTCAATCTAACAGAGAACAGGAAACGTGGTTTCCCGAACAGAGCCAGCATTGTGAAAACGGATTTGGGCCTATAAGACTGAGGGGGGAAAAAAACACAGTTTACTTAGGATCCGGTGTGGCGTTTTCTTTCCAACGGCAACGCCCAGAACTAGCTAAGGTGCCAAAAATTATTCCTATTATAAACTAAAGACATTGTACTAAAGTATTAAATAGGTCACAAATTATTGTTTTTACATGCAGAAAGTTATTTACTTCGAATGCAGAAGAAAGTAAAATAAGCAATCATTATTTAATGTAATAAATACGTTTATAAAAGAGAAAAGTGACACATTTGCAGGCCTTACAACGTCTGGCGCGAGTCACTGACAAGTTGACAGACTGTTGATACTTTATCATAATGCACTTTAAAGATAATTGCTTAATTTGCTGATAAAAATTCGTTGTTTATTTTTTGTAAATCGCGATTTGATTGTAGCCAGTTAAGTGCATACGCAAGTTCAACATTCAGCATATGACTTAAATCAACATTGAGTTAGTTAAAACTAATTACCTTGACAAAAAGTTCAACTTGAGGTCGATTTTCGTCACTCATGGTACCTTCAATAAAATCATTATAATGAAAGAATTAGGGGAGTTAAACCTACACAAACAACGTACCAAATAAAATAAATATACGGGGTTTCTTAAAGTAGATATTTTATATGTGATATAACCACTAAGACGAAACTATTCCTCACCTTAAAAGACGTGGAGATACTTTATCGGTGATAAAACTTCTTCCGCTATGTCGTCACCAAAATGCTTTCGCGTTGTTGGACACAACCTTGAGTAACCTGTGGTTACGAACAATTAGATATACTCCAATAGTTATTTTGATTATCGATATGACGACGCTAGTTTATAACACTGACAAGTATATCCGAGGTGTATACTGAAACCTGTAGCATACGCCTATTCCACTTCCCCTCCCTCGTTCACTCGATCTGCAGTCCACTCATTCACCCATTTCCTGGTGGTGGAAGCCGAGCTACAAATTAGCCAGGCAATATGTCGAAAGAGAATTACAATATGAAAATAAAACGCCACCCAAAAACAACCCTTAGAGGTCAGAAGAAAAGGGACGTAAAATTATGGAAAGGGAAAATATTAATGTTTTAATGGATGCATTGGTGGACGCTGCTACTGCGTACAAGATAGCACTTCCTATACTGTTATCATGCACTCTGCACGCAGTTACACATAGTTCCATGGAAAACGGGGGAGTTTCACTTGATAGATGGGTTACAATACAAACAATACTTATTTAATTGTATCATGCAAAACGGGAATTCAATAACAAGCCGCTTAAAACAAGATATACGTTATTCAAATACCAATCTTAAAACGTTAAAACGATACGTAATGGGGAGAAAATACTGGCTATGGAATTTTAGAAGATATGGGGAAGTCACACAAAACCTTCTGTAACCGACAAATCAGCGACCCCTTAGAAATATGTAAGTATGACTAGGTCCAGATTAGGTCCGATTGGATCGGGACATTGTAATCGTCACCATCAGCAGCTCTAATTACCAATGACACGATGTCGGATTCCAAACCCTTAAGTGCAAGCTATTCCCACTCTCCCCACTCTTTTTCGCTTAAAAAAAAAAAAAAAAATAGTTTGCGCAGTATGCTGAGAGGACAATGTAACCGGCATACAAATGACTAATGAAAAAATTAGTACTCACAAACGACTTTCAGCTCTGTAGTAAATTCAGACATCTTTGCCAGAAACACTCACACTGATAAACAGTTTTGGATTCAAGATAAACTGGTCCAATTTGGAAATACTTCCACTTATCACATTTAAGTGGGATTCCCTGGTTCAAGGTGAACCAATATTGGACCTGGTGCTGCTGCTGTATTACGATGTATTTATTATATAATATTCTAAATTATTAAATGGTTATTAATAATATATTACCTATAAGGTATTGTTATTGTTTTTTATTAGGTTTAATGATTGATTGCTGCAAAACCTTGGTCTTCAAGTTGTCCCTCACACTCGTCGTTACAATCTCGTGCCAGACAATCTCTTAGGTAAAATGCATAATTTAAATTTAAATAAATGTATAATTTAATGTAAATTTTAATAAACTTCATTCCAGCGATATCCCAGCCGTTATTATTTCTTAGGGTTATGTTTAGCTGGAATAGGGTTGTTACAGCGTACTGTGGGCTGGAATATGGTTGTAACAGCGTACTCTGGACTTGAATAGGGTTGTTACAGCGTACTGTGGGCTGGAATAGGGTTGTTACAACGTACTGTGGGCTGGAATAGGGTTGTTACAGCATACTCTGAGCTGGAATAGGGTTGTTACAGCGTACTCTGGGATGGAATAGGGTTGTAACAGTGTACTATGGGCTGGAATAGGGTTGTAACAGTGTACTATGGGCTGGAATAGGGTTATACTGATGCTGGAATGGGGGGAAGGGAAGGAGTATGGAGTACGATGTTCTGTTTGGTTTGGTTGTGCGACACAGTTTCGCTGTCATGCGATGAAATGGTACTTCAGCTGCAGAACGCTGTGTAGCACCTAACCCATAGGAGGACAACCTGGGCTCAGCAGCCTTCGCCATCATTCAAACTTACTCAGTCAGCAAAGCTATTTCTATATTTAAGCTGTCGATTGACAAACAAGCACGAGTGCGTGGAGTTGTATCTTAACACTGTCAGCTAATGCCTAAGAAGTCTCCACTCGCTGACAGTGAAACCCACTCGAGCCACCAAACCACATACCCCCCCATCTGGCTAGGGTAGAGCTAGCAGAGCATCTATTTTAATGATTTCCAACCCCAGACAATTTTAATGTACGAAAAAAAACACTGTTAAATGATAATGACACTAAAACCTTAGGATCAAACAAGCCATAGCACCACCCTCACTTTTGCGGTGGTTTATCGCTGGACAATATCACGCATGCGCGCACATACGTACACATACACACTGTCATAACTATACATGCTAATATATATACAGAGTTTTACAATTTATTTATCTCTAAAATATGTATGTAAAAAAATACAAGCGACTGCTTGGTGTACCGTACCTTCTCCCAGCAATGTTAAAATATACTGAGCTGGAGAGTCCCAGGATGTTAGAGCCCAGGCGGTAAACACGGGACTACAGTACCCCATTACGCCAGTAGAGGTCACATGAAATACACGGAAAACTGTTTTGGTGAAATTAATATCCATGTTACACTTCTACACCTTGCTTAAAAACTTATTTTCCGACTGTATTGACCTTGTTAGAAACACTTTCCCACATTGCTTTTCATCTAGCTACATTCATATTTAGGCCATGGTTGAAATCAGGTCACCATACTTACTTACTTACGTTTTTAAAACAACCTTTATATAAATTTATAAAATATAAAATATAAAAGTTGTCATTATTTACATCATTACCCTCAGTATTTCACCTGCATATACCGCCAGCAAACAAAAGGCTTTGCTGGTGTTCTTAATTTAGCCCTATCACGTGCTTCTGAGCAGTACAGTTCTGGTTTCCCTTGTGCAGACGCCCATCATCACGCAGGACAAGATATACCTGTACTGCGATTTGGAACAAAGTAGGAGGGGCGTGACCGGTGGCGTGCACAGTGGCATTATTATGTATGTTCAATATTTGTTCTTTTGTTGGTCGTCACGGATCTTTTGTTATGTTAAAGTACGGGCTGTGAGCAGAGGTGTGCCCGCGAACGTGTGGGATTGGGTGTTTAGGCGTGTACGCTTGCATGTGTGTGCGGACTAAAGGACACATTTACTGAGCTGAGTAGAACAATGCAGGATATATAGAAACGGGTGAGACAGATGGGTTCTCGAATCCTAGCTCATTATCTGCCCTCTTCTATCTACCCTAGAGCACCAGAGACCAACGCAACAATGAAATGACTGCTGTTAGATGACTTTTTATTATTTTATATTCTTTGCTATCATTTATTAAAGCCATTGAAATATATAAATAACATTGATTAAAATATATATGTATAGAACATGTTCAACATCCAGCTATTTAAGTGTGTGACAGGAGCAATTGTGTAAATTGCTTTGGACAGAAAGAGTTACTAAGCAACTGAATATGAAGGTGATTTGCATTGTGCTGTCCCTAGACGTGCTGCACACATTATTTGCCTTCTGACGTTTCGCTCAGGGTGAGAGCAAGGTCTCTTACTTGACCTTCTCATGGTCTGAGAAGAGGCACGGAACTGCTTCACCCTCCCCCATGGATGGCAGCAGGAGCAACCCGGCCCACCCC
>JAOYSI010008371.1:0-11556 GCA_025775065.1 Hiodon alosoides | reverse complement strand
CCCCCCCCCCCCCCCCCCCCCCCCCCCCCCCCCCCCCCCCCCCCCCCCCCCCCCCCCCCCCCCCCCCCCCCCGACAAAACATGGAGTCTGTTGTCCTTCGTGGTCGCCGTGTGCTTCTAAATGCTGATCACTGCACACACAGACAGGTTGGGTGTGGAATGACCCCATCTGACATTTTTGGTTTCCATAATGTAATGAGGAACGTGTTTGTAAGACGTGTAGTATACAAGTCTTATTGCCCATGAATCAATGTTACAACCCTCGTAATCTTTTCCACAAAGAAGCCATTGCGCCACAACAGAGGTATCAATAAATCGCGATAAAAAAGTATCAGAGCCTATCGCGAATTTCACTATCACAAGATTTGATTTTGATTTTGTCTGAGCCCCTAAGCTTTTTGCGATAGGGAGAAGAAACCCAGTTTTGATGTGGTAGCGCAGTGGGAGATTTCTGCCACACTTTCTGAGGTGGAGCAGGTAGCTAATCTAAGGCAAAGTTGACGTCAGCTTTCTACTTGCTTGGAAAAAACCCCCCAAAAAAACACTGACAACAAATGCTTGTGAAATTCCGAAGCAGCCTTCCGATCCTGCCTTGGGCAAAACAAAACCACAATCATTCCACTAAATGAATTGGCAAGTAGCTGTCTACAAACCGAGACCGGATTTCTCCAATTTCTCTTGCTAAATGAATATTAATCATTTTAAACACCAAGCTTTTGCTCAGCTTTTCAATAAGGAATGCATTCAACTCTGAATGCATTTGTTTGGGACAATGCATTAAAGGGAAGCAGTCCCAGACCCAAAACAATTAAAGGCAACCAGGAGAGCAGAACTTCTCTCTCTCCACAAATGTCAATTCAGGGAGACGGTATAATATGCTTTCTTAAAATATAAAATATGTACTCTGCCTCAGTGAAGATCATGTTCTTAATATTCCTGGAAAGCTCATTCGAGGGGGATCATTTTTGAGAAAATTAGCTCCCGGTTCATCCTATAATCCTTGAAAAAAGCCATGTGCCTTCACTTTTGAAGCATTTAAACAGAGTTGTTTCTGTTAATATCCAGTTTTACAAATGGGTAAACTTGTCAGCTCTGTAAGTCACCACAGAAAGGGAACATATATTCTTGCTGGAGTGACAGATTGAGCCTGTTTTTTTTTCACTCTTAGTGCCGGTGCCAGACAGCACCTGGGTCCTGGGTTAGAAACTCGCTCGGGTCACAGACTGGGTAGAATTGCCTATAGTAGGTGCTCTGATTTCTTTGCTTACCAAAGACTTGTCTGTTAGCTGAATGAGTCCTGTGTTTGTGAGTGCATAGCTGTATCTGTGTGTCTGTTTCCTGCCATGCGATAGACTCCAGTCCTGTTCTGAGTGTACCCTGCCTCATGCCCTGTGTTGCTGAGTAAGGCTCTGCCACAACACGGCTCTGAATTGGACAAGCAACTGCAGAAAATTAAAATAAATAATTAATGCTTTCAGCTTAGATGATATTATTATATTTAACATGAGTAAAATTACCATAAAATTGGGTGGATTTGGGGATGAGAGGATGGATGAGAGAAAGGGGGAGAGGATGAGTGAGAGGAAGGGGGAGAGGATGAGTGAGAGGAAGGGGGAGAGGATGAATGAGAGGATGAGTGAGAGGGGTGAGAGAAGGAGCGAAAAGATTGGTGAGAGTATTGATGAAAGGATGGGTGAGGGATGGGTGAGTGAGAGGATGTATGAGAGGAAGGGTGAGAGGATGAGTGAGATGATGCATGAGAGGAAGGGTGAGAGGATGAGTGAGAGGATAAAGAGAACCGAAGGATGAAAGGCTGATATCAGGTTAACCCAACCCTGGGTGTGATAGGAACAAATTTCCTTTAGAAAGGGTTGTGGGTCATGAAGGTGTTTGAAAGCAGAGCATCCAGCTCCATCTCCCTTGTCTCCAGCAGTCGGTATACTACATCTACAAACATGAACAGAAATCCAAAGCATGCATATCCTGTCCCTGCGAAAGGCACGAGTGGCTCTGGGTCAGGCTTTTTTTTACAATGCCCCTGGGTCAGGACCAGGAAAAACACAGAGGCAGAGCTGGCAGTTTGATGGATTTCTTTATTTTGTATAACAACCAAAACCAAGTCAGTGTCACTTGGGCCCTCACTCCATGCCATCAAAGGCACAAATAAAGAACAAAGGGGAAAATCCCTTTCTCAGACTAAAACTGTTCTACCCAGGCCCCTCAAGGGTCCAGGGGTCCAGCCAATCACACACTGGGGCTTTTGGGAATCGGTTGAGCTGGCCTCTGAAACATAAAAAAACACATGTTAAAGCAGGCGACAGCTGCCTTTTTCGCCGGGGATTCCCCCCCACAGCCGAGCTGCGGGCAAGACCAATTAGGTGTTGAGCTGGAGGAACGCATGTGGCTGTCCCCAGTGCTGGAGGGCCAAGAGCAGTGACGCTGTCCAGGGTACTGTCCTCGGTATCTTCGCCCAAGCACAACACTGCCTCGGTGCCAGCCTCTCTCGGTACCACGGGTACAGTCTCCCTGCAGCCGCTCATCAGACTTATGTTCAGAAGAGATAAGCCCTTTTTTCAAAATGCCCCTCACCCTGAGGTGTGTTCCGAGGTGGCTCAGTCCAGTGTGAGACCACAGTGAGCAGTCAACTTCCCAGGTAATGCCGTTTCTGGTTTCTGCACTCTGCTAGAACTGCCAAGAGGCTTTGCGAGAAAGCGCCCCCCAGTGCTTAGGCAGTGGCAGTGTGGGCGAATGCATGCCTTCTCCCATCCGCATAGCTACGTTCCATGCGACTGCTCGTTATATCCGCCAGTAAATCAGCACAGAGGCCTCTCCTTTTTCCCGAATTATTCACCCGACCAAGAATCAGGAGATGGAGAAAGTACAGCAAGGAGGAACACCTTTTCAAAGCAAAAGAAATGAACAAATGAGCCAATGTCGAAATAGATCATTGCTCTGTTTCGAGGCACCAAGGTGAAAGCCAGGCTATTTATACTGGAGCTTTCTATGGGAAAGCGTTTCTGCATCCCCAAAAAGCCCTGTGTATGTGTTGCTTTCATGCATACTCTTTTAAAAAGTAAATTCTCAATGGCCTGATTTGAACAAAACCAAACATGTGTATAATTTAATAGTAAACAAACCCAGCGGGCAAGGGGAAGAGTACATCTGGTCTCTGTTTCTGATCTTCATTCATTTAATTTACAAGGTCTTTCTCCCTGAACATTTAGCCTCCTATCCTACCTAGATTCCGCCACTGGATTTAAAAACCACACAGAGTGGTTGAATTAAAGCATAATTTCACAACATGAAAAACAGACCCTTGTTGAGAAGTTCAAACAGCATGTGGTTTATGATTCCATTCAAAGAGACGTGTGGCATGTATTTGATTGTCAAATACAATATCAAATATGCAGAGGCTGTTATTGTAGTCTGGTAAAAATGTTTTTATAATGCGTTTTTTAATGTTCGGTATGCGTTCCAGCCGTTCTGCTGTCAGACAATAACACACAGCTCCACTTAATGCCGTCCATGTGCCGTTTGTTACATTCTGAATTGTACAATGTTTCAATGCTTACAGTACAGTAACCGTTGTTAAGGGCTAGGGTTAGGGTTAGTCTAAGGACTACTTTATTTGCAGAACAATGCGTTTTCCGCTGCAATTAATGTAAACTTTATGTTAAATTACATCTCCTGTATTTTTACTGTGGTCGTAATCCAAAAATGAGTCATGAATCCTTTTTAACAATAAGAGAATCAGAGGGTTTAGAAATAAGAGACTCAAACATTTTAGCAATAAGACACTTCAGTGGTTTAGCAATAAGACACTCGGGGGCTTTAGCAATGAGACTGTTACGTCCCCACACCTGAATACATGTGCGTCCTTATGATTTGTGTTTCCTTCTGTTTCTCTCGCTCTCATCCCATCATTCAGCTGTCCGACTGCAATTAGCCATTCGTCCTCGTCACCTGTCAATCAACATCAGCGCACCCATTTTCCAAACTAATCACGTGCCCGTCCTTCAGAACATAAAACACCAGCGTTGTTTGTTACCCGGCCAGCGAAAGGTAGCAAATTGAGATTTGAGATTTGAGATTTGAGATTTGAGATTTGAGATTTGAGATTTGAGATTTGAGATTTGAGAAGAGAGATTTGGAGAGTTGTTAGTACTTTGGAGATTTGTTAGTATGTTAGTTGTTAGTTAGTTAGTTCGCTTGCTAGCTAAAAAGATCCGTGTGTATTGTTTCAGTTTGTTATTTGTTACTTTTGTATCATTCGTGGCGTTCGTTTGTACTTGTTTATTACGATAGATATTAGGAATCGCCATTTGTTTTGTTTCCCCCTGTACACGGTGCAGTGTTTTTGTTTACTTTTGTATCCCTGTACATGGTACAGTGTTTAGTTCACATAGGAGCAACGGGATAGGTAAGCCACCCTTGGGTATTGTAAGAATAATAAGGAAAAAGACATGCTTGCTTGCTAAACAATAGATGAAGTATAACAAAAGCTAAACGGGTGGAGTGACGTAAAAGACAAATGTGTAAGTACTGTAGAAAAACAGGAGGTTTCGGCAGGGTGAAGGGTAACACAGGAAATAAGAAACAGAAGGACAAGATGCAAATAATTCTGCGAATGGGCCATTGCATAAGAAAAATGTGAAAAACAATTCCATAGAAGGTAGAAGGAGAAGCAATGTAAACCTACTGGTACAAGGGGAGAGTAGCAAGATGTATGGGGTAGAATAAGGGAGGGTACGTGCTCTTGTCTAGACAGCACCCTGCCCTACACAATGTTTTATCTGTATAAAAGACTGGGTCAGGGATAGAATGGGAAGTCAGACTTTGTGAACTGACATACACTCTGTTGCTTGTCAGGGATACTATAAGTCAGACCCAGAGCTCTGTATAATCATTGTATTCTTAGTTGGTGTTCAAATAAAACTGATTGAGTGAAAACTTCAAAACCTTCTCCTATCGCTTCATTAAAGAGCACGCGAGGACTAGAGTAGACAGAATTTCGTCCTCAACAGTATACATTTCGTCACATAGGATACCTGTATATACAAACATTAGGTTAGGAACGGGTGGTTCCCCGTGTATATGGATTAGTAAGTTTTCACGTTAGGCAGTTTAGTTCTTTCATTACTTGCTTTGGCACTGTTCTCTGTTCCCTTGTTTTCCTGTGTCATTCCATTGTAAATAAATATCATTCATTGCACCACAGTTTGGGTCCGTTTGTCCCACAATGCACCATTCCCCCCCCTGTGCTGCGCAGTGTTCAGCTCTTCCTTACCCCCAGAGTAAAATACACCTGAAGGGTTGTAAAAAAGACACTAGAGGGGTTAGGTAATAAGACAATCGGAGGGTTTAGCAATAAGGCACTCGAGGGTTGCAGCAATAAGACATACGAGGGTTTCAGATATAAGACACACGAGGGTTGCAGCAATAAGACACTAAAGGGTTTTAGCAGTAAGACACTCAAGGGTTGCAGCTATAAGACACTCGAGGTGTTTGTTATTGGAATTACTGGCACGACTCCGATGCCGACGGTTCTCTGAGATTGCTTTACTGTTTATTGGTTGGGCAGACTCTTTTATCAAGAGCGACTTGTGTGGCAAAACCAATTTGTTTCAAACCAGAAAGGGACAAAGGAGTACACTTACGACATCACCAGTAATAAAGCCAGAAACGGTTGGCGAGAAAATATCTCTTGTGCAGATGTAATGAGCCTTGCACATTTAAGAATAGGGGAGGGCTGTGCTCTTGGCTGCTTGGGAGCCCAGTACGCAAAGTTTTGATCATATTGTGAGCTGAAATTTGAAACTCGGGGAGAAACATTTCTGCACTTCTGGAGATTGATCGCTAGTGATATGTTGACGACCTGCCATTTTCATATAGAGCACTTTTTAGTTTCAGTGATCTGGATGAGGGATCACAAGGACCTACACCGGAATCTAAGTGTCGTTAACAAGTAATCGATGCATTGGATAGTGTAAAGGATTTTCCCGCTGGTCCTGTGGGTTCCTAATGCGAGGTTCTCCTTGAAGAACAGTGTATCACCAATCGCAATGCCGAGGTTCCTGGCAGTCTGGTTAGTCAATTCTGTGGAGCCATCCAGGGTGATGGAGAGTTAATGAAACTGAGGGTTTGGAAGATTAAGCTTCAGACGGAGACGCATTAAGGAAAGTGTTAGATCAGAGGGGAGGAAAAACCACAGCATTCCAGTGTGAATGCAGTAGGAGCAGGAGTCCGAGGACACTGCAATAGGGGAATTGTTTTGACAGCGTCTTTGGTGCTTATACTGAGCATCTTTGTGCATCTTGGTGGGACAGGTTTGAGAGATTAAATGCCATCCATCTTAAGCCAGTGTCACTGATTCCCAGTCAAGGCTCAGAGGATGCAGGGATATATTGCTCCAGAAGGGTGTGGAGAGGCCCTGAAGGACAGGGACTGAGGTGAGGAAAACCTCTCACACAGAGTAGACACCTCTGCTTACTGAGAAGTGGACGGTCCCTGTGACTACAAAAATAAAGATCATGGAGCTATTAGTGGAAGCTTGGTGGAGGATTCTGAAGGTAAAAGGGGAAAAATTTGGCCTAGGGTAAATTTGTGATTGTTATCTAACAGCGGAGCCCATTAAGTATCTGCTATGGGCGATGACATCATGCAAGGGTACACAACTGTACAGATGTGTCAGTGCCGTGCCAGCATGGCTGGAGGTTTGTTCAGAGGCATTCAGAGGCATTCGGGATCCAGTGTTCAAGACAGAATCTCTGTGTTTGTGATACAAAAGGCGGCGTCATGTCCATGTTTGTGAATCTGTTTACAACCTCTTTTCCTAGCTTTGTTTCATTTTCAAAATAGCCTGGTATATCTACAAAAGACCGCATTGTCCATTCTGTCCCATTGAAATGAATCATTTGACCGAATTGCTGAAATAATCACATGACAATGCAGTTAAATTGATTGTCTCATTTTTGTCTACAAAAAGTCTAAGAAACACCCGATGAACTGAATTAAGATATTTATTTAACCCGGTGCTTAATATCAATCAATATCTTACAGTAAAAATTACTCAACTGACTTTGGCTCTCTTATTCAGAGCGGTTTACATTTGTTCCTTCACTGATTTTCACAGCATGTATGTTATACAAACCATTTCTGTATAATTCTCAACAGTGGTTGAGATTGTGTATGATGTCATCCTTCACTGATTCCACATGCTGGTTAACAGGTTAGGGTGTGGGTAACTATGTTTGCCATATGCTCCATTTGCTAGTAATTGCTGCTTTGTGCATGTAAGGCGTTGAAGTTTTCAGAATATTCAGTATTAAATTTTCTTACATTTTCAGTAAGAAAAAAAATAATAACCACCTGCACAGCTGGGTCCATTTCATCAGTATCAGGCAAAGAGACAGCAGGGCAGTGCTGATTGAATCATGACTCCTGTAACAATGACAGCCCATCTATAGGCACATGTCATGGTTGTACTTTCAACAGATGGTATTTCTAAATTGAATGCGCATTTCTTATTGGTGAAAAAAGGCCTTAATAATTTGATTGAATATCATATATATATATATATACCAATCATAACACTGATAATCTCATTGTCTCATTATCACGGCACCTGTCAATGGGTGGGATATATTAGGCAGTAAGTGAACATTTTGACCTCAAAGTCGATGTGTTAGAAGCAGGAAAAATGGGCAAGTGAAAGGATCTGAGCGACTTTGACAAGGGCCAAATTGTGATGGCTAGACAACTGGGTCAGAGCATCTCCAAAACTGCAGCTCTTGTGGGGTGTTACCAGTCTGCAGTGGTCAGTACCTATTAAAAGTGGTCCAAGGAAGGAAAAGCGGTGAACCGGCGACAGGGTCATTGGCAGCTAAGGCTCATTGATGCACGTGGGGAGTGAAGGCTGGCCCTTGTGGTCCGTTCCAACAGGCGAGCTACTGTAGGTCAAATTGCTGAAAAAAGGTGTCAGAACACACAGTGCATCGCAGTTTGTTGTGTGTGGGGCTGCGTATCCGCAAACCATTCAGGGTGCCCATGCTGACCCCTGGCCACTGCCGAAAGCACCTATAATGGACACGTGAGCATCAGAACTGGACCACGGAGCAATGGAAGAAGGTGGCCTGGTCTGATGAATCACGGGTTCTTTTACACATGGCACCAGGATGCACTATGGGAAGAAGGCAAGTGTGATGCTTTGTGCAATGTTCTGCTGGGAGACTTTGGGTTCTGCCATTTATGTGGATGTTACTTTGACACGTACCACCTACCTAAGCATTGTTGAAGACAATATATACTCTTTCATGGCAACGGTATTCCCTGATGGCATTAGCTTTTTTCAGCAGGATAATGCGCCCTGCCACAAAGCAAAATTTTATACACAAAATTTAGTATAAAGATATAGTCTTGTTGGTTTTGTAGAGAATCCACATAGCATAGCCACATTAATGTAATTCAGTACGATTCCCATGATTTTTGCCAGTCCGTAGTCTCCGGGTGTTTGCTGAAACGCCTGTTGTTTAAATTTAGGCACATTTCGTCATCAGTGTGAATCTCCTCACTGAATCAGATTTGATACCAGCATGTGGCTGATGCCTGTGTTGTAAACCCTTCTTTGTTGTGCTGTAAATGGGATTGGTAATTAGACCCGTTGCACGTTCACTACACAGAGGCCAGTGGAACAGGTGCTGTGTGGAGCACCCAACCCCCGGTGACTACGCCTCTCTGTTTACCCACCTTTAGTCTCCACTCCCTTTCATCTCCACTCTCAGCTTGAAAAGGCTGAAAAGGCTTGAAAAGATCATTAACTGGGAATGAAACAACTGTACGTAAGTGGCGTGTGCTGGGTATCACGACAACAAGTCACAGGTGCAAGTTGGAAGGGGCTAAATGCTTATTTTGGTTTCATCTTGTACTAATCTGTGTTCACTGTGTCCTATTGTCATTTTCCTCTTCTGATCATAAACTGCCACTCATGGTGGTTGTAAACATCACCCAAGTTTAAAAAAAAAAAAAAAGCGATTTCAGAAATTTCTGTTATTTTTAGGTTTCTGAGTTATTTAGTAATCCTAAAATTAGTATTTGTTGGGTATTGATGGGTTTGTTCTTTTTTGGTAATTGTTTTGAATGATCTGGACATTTCGATGGCTCAGCGGTGAACAACTGCCTGGCTATCCCTTCAGCTAAGTTAATGATCCCTCGCTGCTATTGCAGTTTCAG
Source organism: Hiodon alosoides (assembly GCA_025775065.1). Lineage (NCBI taxonomy): Eukaryota > Metazoa > Chordata > Actinopteri > Hiodontiformes > Hiodontidae > Hiodon > Hiodon alosoides. The sequence goes on along the minus strand of JAOYSI010008371.1, from coordinate 2,329 downwards.
CAAAGGGTTTGATTTCCGAAATAGCCAGCTGGTGCTGGCGTTAGCATCATTCAGACGAAAAGTGAAGTCGTCCACAGATTTTCAGTGTCAGGCAGATAGCTCCACCTATGCCAACATCGGCTATGCTAACTGACGTGCGTCACTTATGTCATGTCATGTTGCCATAGCGTTTCCCTATGTCGTGCCTTATGACTGTGTTACCTCAGAAACCCAAAGAGTCACCTGATTGTCATGACATTCTGTGTCAAGCGTTGGGTCATGCTAATGACAGTGTTATGTAATGAAGGTGCATTCAGGCTAGAGTGTTCCAAAGAGAACAGTGTCCTGCCATTTACAGCCTCCAGAACAACGTTGGAGACCCATCTTAGTCCTATCAATAATGCATGCTTTAATGTGTGTCCCTAACTGGAAGCGGGCGATAAATCCACATTTATAGGCTGCAGTGGTTCCAGGCAGTCATGTGGACTCACAGAGCTATCAGAGATGGAGATGTTGAGAAGGATATGTTAAAAATTATGTATTCTGGGTTTTGCAATGTACCGTAATGTGAAAACATGATAAACCTAAAGTTCTGAAAAGGTTCTCTAGGCTCTAGATAACCATGCAGTGTCATTGCCTTGATTTGCATTCTTTCTTTCGGTTTTCAAAGCAGGGAGCCAAACTGGAGAGGAGTTTGTGATAGTACACTGTCTAGACTAGGGCCATATACCTCAGAATTTCCATCTGAAAACTGGTTCACTCATGGATAAGGATGGAGGAGGAAGACTTATTGTCAAAAGCCAATCCCGTCCATCAGAGTTCCATATAGCTGGTGAACAGAAGTGGGTAAAACATGAGACCTTGTCTAACAGAAGGAATGTTATTTGAACAAGCATTGGTTCACTGGCAATTGAAGCCCTGAAGCACAGCTGAAGTGTTGTGACACTGAAGTCAGCAATCTGAAATAACTTGAGTCGATACTTTACAGGACTCTGACTCTGGGTAACAGTCAAGCAACTCATGACTCGGACTCAAACTTGGCGCCCAGTGACTCAGACTCGAAAGTTAAGGACTTTCGTTCTACTACACAGATACATACCATGACATTCATCGGCTGGCTAGCCACACCATGCGGTTAAATGGCTGGTAATAAACATGGCCAAACCCTAACATACATTGGCTGGTGATAACTCAGATAACTCAGCTGGTGATGACTGTTCAGCAGAAACCCGAGGCAGAACCTGGGAACCTGGGAACCCGAGTCCATTATTTATGAATCTACTCTTCCATATTTTGGTCACGATTTTGCGGTTTCATACCCGGAGCTAAACTTAGAAGAGAATCAGGTTGAATGGATGAAAATTTAAACACGGTAACATTCAAGAAACTGCAATCCATAGGACTTAACTACACAGGACGATTTACCTCAAAGGCAAATCATATTAATTGAACTTACACAGTCGACCAACACATGTTATGACAAGGTAAAAAAACACAACTGATGTTGCTTATTAATTAATGCGTAAACTGCGTTGTCTAGTTTGTGTAGTTGCTTTTTAATGCGTAGACTGTTTACTGACGATACTCACCATGCATCAGGAAACCTCATCCAATGGACTGTCAGCTGCCATTTGAAGCTTCATTTTAAAGCTTTATTGTACACTTGTCAGGGAAGATTATTTACTTCTCAGGCACAGAATATTGACTCAGACATCTGCGATTAAAACCAGAAGACGTTTGGTGAGAATGCATCCATGTATACCTAGAGAGGGAAAATTTACCATCAAAGGTGGGGTCCAGCATAGGTGACGCACACTATCTGACTCCAGCTTGTCCTCTCTATCCTCAATGGGTTGGTTGCACAAAATAACATGTTAAGAGTCGGTTGCACAAAACATCCTTGAATGTCCTCCTTAAGGTTTCCATAAAATATTTACGTATTTAAGTTTTTCTCCCTATCTTATACTTATGGAATCCCTTAAAGCTCCCTTAGCGGTTGCACAAAAGACTTTAAGAACCAAAGTGAGGAGAATAACTTGACTGTACCTTAACCGCAACACGCCGATTATGGCAGTAAATGAAGAAAATGAACTCAACCAGAGAAATCCGCCACTGGATAAGATCATGATCAATTGATCTAGCATTATAGATTTGACCGGTGATTTATAAATTTTATTTATACTGCCCGCGACATGTTTATAATTCATTACTTAATCTGGTTAACACTGGTAAGTTTCACCGCCGGTACCAGCAAAAAGAGAAGTATATTGGTTATTCGATTAAATTTTTGATGCAGAAATGTGGACACATGCAGAAAAAGCTATTCATTAATGCATTTAATAATACAAAA